>JADRCD010217507.1:18998-58385 GCA_019843815.1 Montemys delectorum
CACCACCACCACCACCACCACCATCACCACCACACCACACACACACACACACACACACACACACACACACACCAAACCAGACACAGTGAGGATTTAACCTAGGTATTTCTCCATGCTAGACAAGCATACTACCATTGAGTTGTATAGCCCCAGTATAGGTTTAGATTTAAAAAAAAAAAAAAAACTACTTTAATAATGGCTCTTAAATGCTTTAGCCTCCCTTCTAGCCCATCATCCATCAGAGGTGGTGGAAAGAAAAGGTTAATAGGACAAAGGAGGATGTGGACCTGTTTAGAAATAGTTGCTTTGGGTGAGTCCAATCTTTGCTGTCAGGATATCAGCAGTTCAGTTCACGAATCATAGTGGTAGCTCAACCCACTCACAAACACCATTCACATATCAGCAATGGCAGTTCAATACAGAAGAAACTGAGAGGGCCTGCCAATTGGCCCAAGCGTGTCGGGTGTCGATGCGGCAAGAAGCCTGTAGAATATTATGAGAAGTTATTTGATGACTTTCTCTCTATGAAGTCACAACAAATGATGATCAGCAATCAAAGCAAGGTGAACCAATGCCACAGCATCGTCCACTGTTAGGTTACACTTACACACTTTCTAAACACTATGTCCTCTCAAGTGTCTGCTCCAGTAAAACATCACATGTCCTTCTTCCACTCAGCGTCCAGAGAAGCCCCATGTGTCTGTTCTCAACAAAACATCCTTTCATAAGACAGTATCCAGAAAAACATCACATGACACAACTCAGTATGCCAAGAAACCAAAATTTCCACTACATCCTGGTCCTATTTTGAAACAAGGTGTCACTAAGTTGCCTGGGATGGTTTTGATCTCATTCCATAGTCCAGGCTGTTCTCAAACTTAAGGTCCTCCAATATTAGCTTCCTGAGTAGCTCTCATTATGAATGTGGAACTCCAGGTCCCCACTACGGTGGTGATTTTGTGTGACAACTAAATGTCAACAACTTCTGGTGGCTTCAGTGATAAAACAGAGGAGCTAATGTGACAGATCCACAGTGAAAAATTTATAGTGCAAAGGATATAAGTTTAGTTCCCAGCACTTATACATTGTGTGATTCACAAAGATCTATAACTACAGTTCAAGGGGGAACCTGGCACTCGGGCTTCTGTCTGTTGAGACAGAACAGCAGTCGTATACACATACCTACACAATCATGCACACACAAACAGAATACAATAAATCATTTTTAAAAATCTTTTCAAAAAATTAATCAACGGTCAAAATAACTTAAAACCAAAGCCATGATTACTAAACATTTTTGACTATGCCAGGAATTAAGACAATAAGCATTTCTGACATGTAATAATACAATAAATGTATTTGTCAAAACTTTTCATGTTTCTAAAAACTTTCTACCATGGTCAGCCTAAATAAAAAGCAAACTTCTCCGACCTTAAAGGCCTGGGGGGTAGAAACCTAATCTCAGTCTCTCATTGGTTGTCTCAATTTCCCTACAAAGATTCTATAGTCTGCTGATTTCTTTTAATTTCTCTATACATTTCTTTGTTCTTATACCAGAAGATATTTATAAATCTCTTCTTCCAAATGGAGCATTAGATATTGACTCATAGCCAGGCGATGGTAGTGCACACCTTTAATACTAGCACTTGGGAGGCAGAGGCAGGTGGATTTCTGAGTTCGAGGTCAGCCTGGTCTACAATGTGAGCTCAAGGGCAGTCAGGGCTATACAGAGAAACCCTGCCTTGAAAAACCAAAAAAAAAAAAAAAAGATATTGACTCATAAAATTATTGATAGAATTATAATAATCTTAAAACATTGTTCCAAAGTTATGTACAGTTGGAGGGAGGGGTCTTGCCTGTATCTAAGGAAATGATTGTTGCAACAATAGCATATGAATAAAAAAAGTCAATGCAAATTAACTATCAGTCACTGATCAGCTTTAATGGCTGATTAGTAACTGTTTGATAGATCAATCAGATTTCAAAAAGAACCAAATTGACTGCTTCAAACACTAAGATTTCATCTTCTTTTATGTTTGTTTTGTTCACAAATGCCTTTATTCTGGTTTTTACTGGTGATGTTATTAGTAGTATTACTATGGTAACTATATACTCAAAGACATGAAATAAATAATACAACCAATGACCTCAAAATGGGTTCAAATATCAAAAATACAAATCATACACTAGAAAGTGCTTTTATGGCTCACCTGAAGAAAGGAGGCTTTTCCCATCACTATATCTTGAGATACACAAAGAATAACAAAATGATAACTTTCCTTTGTTAGTATATGGATAATCACTGGGGCTTCCATCTGACCTTTACTCTTGTTCTTTGCTTAAAGTTTTAAAAGTTCATTTTAAAAGTTTCCCTTTTTCTGTAACTGTCAGCATGTGTGTTCTTGACAATCAAAAACTTATGTAGAAAGTTTATGAAGACATTGTCATTTATTATTCTCAAATGCTCTTTAAAGCTCTTTCTAAAATAATTTAGAAAAATGATGTATTTTGCCTCTACATTTTTTAAATAAACAATTCAATGTTTATTCATTTTTTAAATTATTTTGTGTACATTGGTGATTTTACCTTCACATATGTTTGTGTGTGAGTGTCAGATCCCTTGAAGCTGGAGTTACAGGCAGGTGTGAACTGTCATGTGAGTGCTGAAGATTGGATGCTGGTTCTCCTAATCACCAAGCCATCTCTTTAGCCCCTCTTCTATACATTTTACATTTAACATTTTACATGTTTTGGTACAACTTAAACTTCTGCATGAAATTGCTATTGATTCACTCCTCACCATCATCTATGAATGTATGGCAAGGCTGTCCTTTTTGCAAGGCTTTATATTACTTTTTTATCCTTGACTGGGTATCTAAAATTCTCTATTCCCACACAGTGATATGCAAACATCACTAATTTCTGAGATTTAGGGCCTTTTTACTCCAGCAATATTTTTTATTGATTATTTGGGAATTTCACATCATGTATCCAGACCATATCATCACTTCCCAGTATTCCCAAGCCTGTCCTACATCCCTTCTGACCTCCCCTGCTTCACAAAAGTGGAAGAGGAAGAAGAAGAAAAAGAAGAGGAAGGGGGAAGAAAGAAGAGGAAGAAGAAGAAAAAGAGAAAGACAATGATGATGACAGTTTAATTTGTGTTGCCCATGTACTCCCTCGAGCATGGTCGAACTCCCAGTGGACAGCCCCTTAAAGAAATCTAAGTTCTTCCCCCATCTACATCTCTTATTTGATCATCCATTTTTGAAGTCTATAATAGCTATAAATTATGATTTTATTTTATACTTGCATCTCTCCTGATTCTCAGTTATAAATTTTTAACGGTTACAGTTATTCTTGTTGGGCTTTTGTTTTGATTTGTTTTGTTTGTTTGTTTGTTTTGTATTAGCATTACAATTAGGATTTTCATGTTGCTATAAGAAATTTTAAATTTTATTCAAATTCCATTACTAATGACATAAAAGAGGTTACTTCACCTACCATTTACACACACACATATCCAAGTATGCATAATACTGGTGATACAAATTGTATTTCAATGTTTTCCTTATATTGACCTAAACCCTGAACTATGACTAACCTACATATAACTGCATATACAAAAACTGCATTTTTTTCAGCCACTCAATCTAAACACCTTCAAAAGCACATGAAGAATGCACACTCTGGATGAATTCTTGCCTAGAGCCTTTTCTACAGTCTGTCACTCACGTCTAGATGGAGTCTTACTTTATTTTGGTTGAAAACCAGTTGTAGAAACTTCATGACTATAAGAAATTGTTATGTATACAAGTTATTTATGTTTTCACCTCCTAGAAGATACATAAACATACTGGACCAAGAATAAGGAAGCAAATATAAATAGACCTGAAAACTTTTCTGTCTAGTGGCACAGTAGTATACTAAAAATTGTTCCTAATAAAGTGACATTCTTAATAACATGAAGAATGTAATTTTAATAAAAGAAAAGGCTTCCCTTTGGGAAATGTGCAAACATAGGCACATAAATCCAGAGATGGCATCACAATGTAACTAAATAATCCTTTGTTAAAAAAAAATAACGAAGGTAACTTTAATATCAGACACTGGAACATACTATCTGTTAGATCTTGAGCCCCAGACAAATGACTGAGGTAGCTATTTAGGGTATCAAAGCTGAACTTGGATCAACATTCCTGCATCCCTCAGTCCCTAGCTGTTAGAGAGTCCTCCTGTCCGTCACACCTTACCCCTACCCCCAGCTTCTCCATCCCACAGCCTGGGGAGGGCTGCTCTTCTACAGTTATCTGTCCCTATATAATCCAGCCATTTTGGTTATCTGGCCAGGGAGAAACTTCCATTTATTCATTACAGACCTGGCTTTTTAGGCTCCTCCTCTCCCATCTTCTCAGGGTTTAGTCACTCTGAACTTTCCCAGATGTCTTTACACCTGGACAATAGACCTTCTCCGCCACCACACCTAGTCAGGTATTTCTTGTTTCATTTACTACCCAAACTAACCATTTCAAGAATGGCTTAAATAAAGTCCATGTTTTGATAATAAATGATTACCAAATACTCACTGTTTTACAAAGTAATTATTCAATGATTAAATATTAAGGTTTACTATCATAAAATAATTCAGTCGAATAATCTTTGAACAATGAAATTGAACAAGACTGTCTCAACATCAAGACATGGCACAAGTGTTTTTCTGTGAGTTTCACTCAGAATAACCACTGTTGGTATTCTTAGGTAACCTTAATATAGTGTACGCTATCTGGACAACTTTGAATGTTACAAGGATTTTGCCTAAAGATAAACCCTGGCTATGGATACAGAGAGTGCCCCTGAGGTTGTGTTTGCATTATGCCTCTTGACACCAATACATTCATTTTCATGATTAAATTGTATTTCCCAATACCCCATAAGTGCACTCTCTTGCACACATTCACTTTGTCACAGCCTAACATTTTTTTGTTGTTCCTTTTTTCTCCTTGGATGAAAGTCAGAAACAAACAAACAAACAAACAAAAAACCTGAAATACAAATACTAGTGTATTGAAGTGCCTCTACTGTAACTTAATCATTTTCTCAGAGCCATGGCAAGTTTCAAGCTGGAAGGTGATACGTCATAAAGGGATGTTTTAAAAGTAAACTTTCTGTTATCCAGCAAGAAGGAAGTTTCCAGGAAGTATTAAGAGAATGTCAGTGATACCATGGAGAATATTAAACTTTGAAAAACGTATTCAATTTGTTTTAATGTTTGCTAGGAGGGTACATGGATTTTTTTTAAATAACTAATGTTTTTCTTTTGCAGCTGTTGTGAGTGCCATCCCTGTACCAACACTGGAAAGTGCCCAGTACCCAGGAATCCTCCCATCTCCCACATGTGGATACCCGCATCCACAGTTCACTCTCCGACCCGTACCTTTCCCGACGCTGTCTGTGGACCGAGGTTTTGGAGCAGGAAGAACTCAGTGTAATGCATTTTTTTCTTTCTGTTTTACTGTGACAAATAGTAGTGGTGGGATTACCTCCGTGTATCATTTTGGTCTTCTTATTTTTTGGAAAGACTCACTGCCTATGACCCTGGTACAGGAATTTCCCTGCTCAACACATTTAACATTTGGATCCTAGCAACAGGCTGTTAGAGCAATTCCCTAGGAGCCTTTCCACAGCAGGCACCATAGACCAGTGTGTCTGGAGGGCAATAATTACCGTATGGCTCCATTACACAATGGAGTAGTAGATGTTTCAAACAATACCCTGCTAGCCAGGAAGTTAATCAAGGGTTGTCTTTCAATACATTTGATCTATAATCTGTTAGTTAAATTAAAAGATCTCTTCCTAGTCCCAGTGAACAAATACATGATGAATCCTTAGCGTATTTTTAATTGCTAAAGCAGAACTTTTTCAAGTTTTGGAGGGGGGAGTGGTTGCTAGAACATAATGCCATTTATTAGAAAGAGCAAGAGTGGAGGAAGAGCAAAGCTTTCATATACATACGGTGATTTCTCCCATGCCATTTGATTCCCCTCCCCTCCTTTGAGCACAGCATCTTTAAATCGATTTTATGGCTTTCATCTCTTAGTTAAGAACAGGTGACTCAGCAGCTCATGTGCAAGAGGAGGTTTTGTAATAGATATGATAGCACAGCAATAAAATATCTTCGTGAGGTAAGCTATATTTTCCCCAACTCAACAGGGGCAGCTCTAAGAAATCATAAATCGTCCAAATGTAGCAAGGTTAGAATTAAAAGGCATCAAAAATCTGCCAGGCGAGAATTAGATTCATTTCCCTTTTCTCGCTGCACATCACATCTACCAAATAGAGTTGTGTGCTAAATCTCACGGGGGAAAAACTCCAAAATCATAGAAACGGGAGGAAGGTAGGAGGCATCCTAGAAGCTCAACAACTAGGAAGTTCTAAATCTCACAACAACTACGCATGGGAATCTACTTTAAAAAAAAAAAACAAAAAAACAAAACAAAACAAACAAACAAAAAAACCCTACAAGCCCACAAGTCTCTTCTTTGTTCCTGAACTGAACTCCCTTCATTTGATGATATTCTACTCTCTTTGTTCTGCCTGTATCTTAGGACTTTAAAGGGACATTGAAGAGGTGTCCGTAGCACACAACTTTGCTCTGGTCCTACTGGCATGGCTGGCACCAACCAAATCTCAGTGCTTTTCTTACTAGAAAGAATTTTTTCATAGCAACTATTCCCTTTGTTTCCAAATTTTGTAAGCGTGGTCTACAAATGTATTCATCTCACGTGCCCCAAGCCTCTCCCTTTTTTTTTTTTTCTCTTGCGTTAGTGTAGCATGTGGAATTGTCTCTTATTGGATCTTGGGATAAATTATTCAAAAGTTTAATTTTAATGAGAAAGAAATATACTGGTATCAAGAAATGGTTCTTTTGTCTATGATTAACAGGATTTTCCTCTTTCCAACTATTTGGTAATGAGGAAGTGTGAATCTGGAGTCTATATGCACCTTCCACCTGTTTTTCTGTAAACACCAAATAAGGAAGTACATTAGAAGCTAGTTAATCATTCAAAATATTTACACTCTTTAACAGAGTTTGTTTTGTCCTCATGCAATAAGATTTAGCAAATGAAGGCAATCCTATAGTATAACAGAAAATAATATACTACACACCAGAACAATTGTGTGCTTATGTAAACAATGCTCTCTTAGCAAATTCCTCCTGTATAATTTTTGAACTTCATCCAAATTACCAGGCAGTGAAAATTCTATCCTGGCCATGATTTATACCTTACTTTAAAATGTATATGTTCATTTGTTCAGCAAGTTCTTTTCAACAAAATATATGCACTGCAAAAGAAGTAACATCTAATGTGCTTCAAGCAATTGCCTAGAAAAGAAACAGAGTGGATAAATGTTCCTTTTCCTGGAAAACAAAATGTTCTCTAAGTCACTGCCAATGATGGTTAACACCCAACTCCTTGATATTGGTTTCTACAGCCTTGCAGAACACTAAGCACTCCTGTTCTCCTTCAAGCAGAAGACACTCCATGGCTCTGGGTAGAACTACCTTATTAGTGTCCTTGAGGATCAAAGAAGGACACAGAGGAAAAGATAAAGTTAATATGGCCAAGCATGCAAGTTCCACTTCTCCATAGTTATTGCAAAAACCAGGAAATTCTTAAGTCGGGAAATGCTGTAGCCCCGCCCCCAAGGCCTGATTGTTTCTGAAGTCATAAGCTAAGCAGGACTTCTGTAAGGAAAGGGGAGGCCCAGTAACAACATTTGTATTTCCAGATTGATGGACAAATAATCCTGCCTGTATAACTGCAGTTTATTATAAGCTGCTGCCCTAGGAGAACAGTCCTGTACTTTGACAATCTCCCAAATAGGCAGTCTTGGATGGAGCTTGCTTTCTGCACATCATAACAGTGCAGAGTCTTGCTTTTCTCATCCCTTAGACAAATCTATGGGAGAGGAGTGTAAGACCTTTCCGTTTTGTCATTGCCACAGTGAGGATGCTTCAGAAATTAGCCCATGCTGTTAATCTGTTCCAGTTCCCCCACAAACTGGAAGTTGACTACCAAACGGAATTTGTGCCAGATAGAATCAGGAGCACAGTGGAAAAGTTCATTCATTTTTTTCTAGGGGTGTCTTCTCAACATCCCAGGCTAGGAGGAACTAGGTTACTGGGGAATAGTTCATAATGTTGTTCTTCCAAGATTAATGTGTAAAACAGGTTCCAAGAGGAGGTGTTCATGCCTTGGCATCTGCTTCGTGCTGTTGGTGGGCTGTAATTCCATCAACCACTGCAGTTTTCAGATGGAAGAAAAATCCTCATTTCCATTTTTGCACTATTTCTGCCAGTTACTCTGTAGCAAGTGTTTTGAATGTTGACATTAATTATTATAAAGTACCTTGAGATTTGACTCTACTGTGTAATTGTATGCTATTTGTACAATGAATTCTGACTATTTCATCATTTGAAAATGAGGGCCTTGCCGACATCCATTTGCTTCTCACTATGCTCTGAATTGCAAGGAAGCTGTATCCCGGGGGTGAAGGGAGTTTTTCTTTGCCTTCAGAGCTCTTCCCACAGATAAATGCCAAGCCACTGAGACAATTTGTTTCACATTGATGTCCTGGAGCTGGTGTCTGAACTGGCCAAATGGGCACATCCACAATGCAGCATTTACCTGTTGGAGCAACTGCTAAGCTGTTTATTTAAGGATTTTTCTGCCTTAAATATCAGCCAACTCTGAAAGCATTTTCTTAAAGTCCAAGAATTATGAATTACCTATGAAAACTTTCATCCACTACATTTTTTTAACAACTTGTCTCTTAAGGATGGTATTCTATTCTTTCATTCTCATGGACCTTTAGGCTTCACATTGTGCTCATGTGAGTTACTAAGGATGAATTAGACAAAGGCTATGGCCCACTTAGTTAGTGCCACATCATGGTGATTTCAGTGGGAATAATGCTAGACAGCTGGAAGGCTAGAGAGGCAGGACCAAGAATTACGAGAGAATTTTAGTTCTCATTGATGCTAATGAAAACCAATGGCCTGAGGGAAAAAAGTGACTAAGAATGCCCTCATTGGGTAAAGGGAGGGTATGATGCTCCAAGGGATGGTTGAAGGGAAGGTTTTTATTGTACATGTGAAGGAGAGCACAGACAGAAGCATCCAGAGCATGGAGAGAAAGTAGACAACTGAGCATGATCAGCAGAATGGATGCAGCCATTAGAGGAGGAGTGGGGGGGGGGGGGAGAGATGGAGAGGAGGACGGAGATACAAGAGCAAGAGAGCACAGAGCTGAAACGGCAGGGTTAGATAGCAATGAGAACCTGGAAGAAGGCTGAGGAGTGAGAGGGATCGGGAGGAGCCTCAGACACCGAGTGTGCCCGAAGGCCAGCACTCACTTTGATATGTGAGTAGGCACCTCAGTTAGCCAATTGCCACCAGTTTCTTTAGGGTCTCAAACTCACTGCTTTCATTAAATTGCAATCCATACATTCACACGACATAAAAAGGTTTTGCCGAAATAAGAGACAGAATTTCAAATTCTTAAAGAAGATGCATGTAAATTTTATTAAACGTGAGAATACAATAATACTTTATTTTGAGCATTTCATGCCCAAAATGCAAGAGAAAGAACGGAATTAAAGGAAGGAAAAAGAAATAAAGGGAATGTAGGCATTCAAAACCTCCCGTTGTTTCTTCAATGCTGACGGAGTTCCAGGAACAAATATGGGTTAGTTATATTCCATAGAGATAATTACCTAAAAACAATTATAAGAGAAATGTGACATTTCTTTTCCTATCCTCATTAGTTAGTGTTATGAAAACCATTCTGTGGAGCATGTCTGGGGACATTTTTGAAAGAGCCTCAGTATCCTAGTTATCTCCTGCAATCTAGCACCAAAATGAATTCCTTTGGTGTGAAAGAAGAGCCAACAAGGATACCATCCTTAAAGTGAGCCTCCCTTAAAGGACCAGGAGTAAGGGAGCAACTCAGCCAACACTCTGAAGCTAGGGGGAACACATGCTCAGCTTTAAAAATAGCAAAATTATTACATCTTTATTTAGAAAATCAGCCTTTGGTCACTTTTGTCTTCAGAATAAACATAAGTCCAAAGTTAAAACCTAGTATTTTCTCTTTCTGTAAAATGAAACTTTCAGACATCCCAGAACACAATCTGATCCTATAGAAAGACATTCCTCTCCCCTTTTGATCATGGGAGCACTTCAGCCTGTTGTGAGACCTACATGGGATGGTTGGAAGTTGGCTGTCTTACTGAAGGTTCCCTGTTTGAAGACTGACCAAGTCTCATCAGATTTTGAGTTCTGATTGCTATCATTTTCTCAGCCAACAGTGCATCTTCTGCCTCCCCTTGGAAAGGATGAAGCCCGCAGGCTGCTCTCTCATCCAGAGGACCTCTGACCCCTCTGAAGGAAAAAGGATGAATAAAAATACCTCCAGAGAATGTGTCACTTCTGCATATCTTTCATAGGACACCTTGATCTTTTTATCTTTCAAGTCTATTCCTCCGGCATTACCAGACTGCTTCTCTATCTCCTCTGCCCTTTGCTGACCTTAGTGAGATTCCCAGAGTCCTCTCAAAACCATCTCCTAAAACTTACTATTTTTGAAATAATTCCACCTTAAAATTATCCTTCCAAAGTGAGATATTATGAAAGCAATAGGGTATCTTCCCATTTTTTTGCCAGAACACTCTTCCTAAGAAATAAATAACTAGAAATACTCATATAGAATCAACACCACTTACTCCTGAGTGGGCAGACCTTTTTATTTGCGGTTTAACTTGGACCTTTTGGCTTTGAATATGAATGAACATTTAAAGTCGATGCACCCTGTCCATAGCAATAGAAAATGCCTTGAAAATACTTTAGTCTCACTCAACTGTGTTCCCCAGGGGAAAAGGTGCATTTTAATATACAAAGCTGTCCAGACACCCCAAGGCTGTCACAAATGACTGTGGGAAGATTCTTCAGCTTGGTAATCCACCTGAAAATTACAAGGCTTGCTACCAAAGGGTAAAAAATCATAACTCAGGGTTCAGGCAACTGGCTCCACTGAAATCATGTCTCATGTAACTTTTAGCTCAATGTGCTTCTATTTTGTTATGGGAGATGATGATAGTGGTTATTATTTGTATTATTTTTTTTAGCAGTGCCTCTGAGCACCCTGTAAGCCTGATTTGTTTGACAGTTGACATGACATGTTTAAATCGCAGCGAAATTGGCATATTGGCTGGTAGATAATAATGCGGCTGTAACCGGTTGAATTCTGCTGACATTCCGACTTAGGAAGGGAAAGATAACTCTTTTTTCTCACTTCATCACTTATGATTACAGGGTCCAGACAGTTCAGGCAGTATAGTTAGTAGGAATATATTGTGTGAGTGTCCCTGAGAGGCACAACATGTCCTAATGGAACCTGCCTCTACTGTTGAAAAGGGTTTTGCTAATTATATTCCATACATTCATAAGAGCTGAAGAATAAGAGTGCCCATAAAACAGAGACAAAATTGCCAGATCTCATCATTTCTCCCTGCACTGATTCTAGAAAGGTGAGGGAAATAAGCTTCATCATGAATGACACCTGGTTTTCTTATCCCCCCCCCCCCCCCGACAGCTGTGAGTGAAGGACCAACCACGCAACAGCAACCCATGCTGCCCCCGGCTCAGCCTGAACATTCCAGCAGTGAAGAAGTGCCCAGCAGAACCATCCCCACAGCCTGTGTGCGGCCAACTCATCCACTCCGCAGCTTTGCTAACCCTTTGCTACCTCCACCTATGAGTGCAATAGAACCAAAAGTCCCTTACACACCGCTTTTGTCTCAACCAGGTAAGTACTCGCACCACTTAACAAGGTGCTGTTCTAATCAATGATCACCCTATGTGAGTGCAGAAGAGACATTGAGAAGGTCTAGACATCATGTATGTTTTCAGTGTGAATTGCCTGCCCATTGTGCTCATGTTTGTTACTGACCGTTGAGAAGCAGTCTGGGAACTGACACATGAGTATTTGAAGCGACTTATTTCCCTCTACAGATCTGCTAGGCAACACTTCTTCACCTTCTACTTTTACCACCAAAAAACATAGGTTCTGATATTGTAGGAATTTATTGGTACCTCTCAATTTATGTTCAACTTCTTTAATGACAAAACTAGATATAAAAAGTGTTATGTCAAATGTCCCAAAAATATAAAAAAAAATAATGAAGTATCCAAAATAATTATGAGTTTAATACTATAACCCATATGTCATCTTCATTCACATTTTAATAAGGAAAACAAAGTAGCTTGATATTGGATATCAATGATGACTAATTATATAATATCATGAAATGGAACTGCAATGACACTGTTATTTTCTTTGCATGTGTCCATCAGGATTATCATCATTCTTTCACTAAAAATAACAGAAAAGGTTTACTTGAGCCCTAGTTTGGAAGGTTCCAGTTCATGACTGATTGAGCCTTTAGTGAGGCAGTAGCATATCAATCATTGTAGGAATGTATGGCAGAACAAACCACCCAGCTCATTTCCTGGAAATCAAAGATGGGGAAGGAGGAAACGACTAGGGTCTTCTAGATCCCTTTGAGTATATGGACCCAATAACCTAAAGACCTCCCACTAGACGCATCTCTTAGAGTTCTACTGTCTTAAAAGATCACCACACTGGGGTTCAAGCCTTCATCTAGGAACTTTGGAGGCATTCAAATCCAAAATATAACAGAAGAGACATTTTTTTTTTAAGTAATAGTATTTCCTTGAGCAAAAAAAATCAATAAAATAATCTTCCTAGGAAGAACCTAGTCATTGCCTCCTTCAGCATTGTTGACTTCCAATCAATGGGATGGGTGGATTGTTATGCCATGCATTCCTACTAAATAATTTTTGAATGCTATTTTCAATGAAAGGGAAAAAAATAATGTAGGAGCGGCACTTGATTTGGTATCTGGGTTATGGCAATCAAGCTGAAATCTGATGCTCTAGGATAACAAACTTACCAAAAGAAATGTTTAGTTCGGTAGATCTGATAGTAGAACAGAGAACTGGCATTTTTAAATCAGGTATTATAGCCTTCTAATTAAAATGTTATCAAACAGACTCTAGCACAGTACTAAATGATTGTACTGTATCCTTAGGAATAGAATCAGGGGCTTGTGCTGCCCCCAGATTATATTCCAACAAATAGTAACCTAAGTGGGTAGAGCTGGTAGAATGCCATACAGACACAGCCACATTGTGTCTACCTCTATCGTCCACTATGAGTCTTTTATGGTTTGACGACTGCTTCCATTTTGTTTGACTTCTTTGTTTGAAGCCGCCTCTTCTTTCTTATTTTCTGATCCTTCTGGCTTGAGTTCTTGGTTTTGATTTGATTTTTTTTTCATAATTCTCCTTTAAGTGCCATCTTCCTTTTATACTCTGTGAGATGCACTCTACCCTCATTTTGGAATTATTAAATGTCTTTTCCTTTTATGTTTCTCTTTCATTGTCTGCGACTCCTGAGCATCTTATAACGCCTTACCTCATGATTTTCAAATAAGTCTCCCTACATTGCTCCTGACACATGGTGGATAGTATGCTTTTTAAAAGGGCTGCTGTTTACTTATTCTATTAGAAAAAGAAAATTAGCAGACTGACAAATGTATTAGTGGTGACATTAACTACATGCTTCTTAGCCCAAAAGATGAAATACTTAGAGCTTTCAACAAATTTTAATTCCAAGAAAATCATTACTTTAGTCAAACTGATTGATGAAGTAAAGTCATTCTGTTGTCAGCTTAGAAAAGAAAATACCTCAAATAATTTTGCTCTGGATTTCACAATAAAAGACTCTGTAATTAGTAATGAATTTGTCTTTACTTACTGCACATAATTACTTCAGAATATGGTAATGGGAGGCATTGCTCTAATTTTTAAAGAATATGCTAAATGAGAAGTTCCTCTGCTTTGAAAGCTTTGCGATTAGCATCAATGGAGGCGCTCCTCTCCTAGATAGGATTTCTGCATGTGGTTTTTCATGAGCAGTGTTAAGGGTCCCAGCCTCAATTTGCCTCCCACTGAGATTGCAGAGCTGTGCTTGCAACAGCTTTATATATGAGGAATCGGGCAATACATATTACGGAGTAACAGTCTCAGTGGGATCACAGAGCGTTTTGAAGCATGTTTGTGGTAGGTGGTAGTTAGCCACGCAGTTTGTTGTCATAATGACTGGAATTGTGCCTACCTGCAAACATAGAGTTATTCCTTCATTTCCCCCCTCCACATGCTGAGTTAGACATTTAGCTTAATAGACCCCCGGGTCTTTATGGTGTCTTTTGAAATTTCATCTTGTGATAAAGTGATTCTGTACCTTATAGTTTCACATCCGTGGTGGTGAATAACAGTACTGGCTTTATAAAGTCCACAGAACCATCACTGCACCTTGAAAACCACATATGTGGACATATTAGTGATTTGATTTAGTCCCATTTCAGGAGAAATAGAAAATGTTTGATGGAATGTTGCACTTATTACATTATAAATTTCATATGAATTTTACAGAGGGCCAAAATAAGGCATGGATTGGGTATGATGTGTTTGTGTTGTGTTTGGGTGTGGGAAGGTGTGGATGTGCATGTGTGTTTATACGTGTGCATATGTGCATGTGTGTTCATGCACTCGTGTGTAGTTTCCATCCTGAAGTTCGTCTTAGCTGGGAAAGGACCAACAGTACCTATGCAGCCAAGAGCTTTTCTACCCTGGCCTCTTTGTTCCCAGAATAATGACTAGGAGACTTAATTATTTACAAATAATTTTTTAGCCTATAACCTTTGGCTCATTCCTCAACTAGCTAATAACTTATATAACCCTATATCTGCACATAGTTGATTACTTCTCCTCAGTTTCATGCATCTGAGCTCCTCTGAGATCAAGGAAAGTGTCCTGCCTCTGTCTAAACTCTCAGAGTTCCAATCTCTCTCTACAAGAATTTTCACCTTCTATTTCCAACCTCAGCTGATAGGCCATCAGCTTTTTACTGACAGGTGGTGCTTCCACATGGTACAGAAAAGATTCTACATATTTTTAAATGAAGTTAGAAATGGCAGCCCATTTGTCCTGTGGAACTACCATTTTACGGGCAAAAACCATGTAATTTCTCATATACTGATGTTCACAGTGTTGTCTTCATAGTGTGAGCCTCCTAAGTACTTCCATCTGTGTAAAACAAAAGAAATCCTATAATGGTTTCACTTACTTATCTACATAAAAGCCTGGTGCATTCTGATCTTTTCAGTCTTTGATCAATATGTCAGTGGACATGACAAAACCAAAAAACAATTCATTGTACAGCAAATTGAGTTTGATTTTTTTTTCTCCCTGTACTTTGTGGCATGTCTTTCCTTTTTGCCTGCAGATTGAGAATAAGGTGTAGGTATATATGGATGGCAGTGGAGAGAAAAGGTATATAATTTATATTTTGTGGCTGGTTGGGAAATTATGTATTCCCTGTGTAACATGATTTTTTTTTTGGTCAGGGCCCATTTTAGTAAATATGTCATATCATAAAGAAGGCAATCACATGCTTCTTATAAATTATTACAATGGATTTCAATGCCAGACTCCCAAACCACCATTGAGGGTGTTCATTAAAGATGTCCCTTGAATGTCCCAATCTGATCATCACAGGCAGAGGTTTGGGGGGATCAAATATACCTGAGCAGGTGTCATAAAGCCTTCATTGTTAGTGTTAGTCACAGAAGTCACTCACTCAAATAAAAAGTCAGGATGTGTGGATTTGGTGGTATTGGAGGCAATGTTACAATCAACTGTAGGCAGGAAAACATCACCTCTCAAAAATAAGTTTCCTTTCATGCTCAATTCCCACCTGTGTTTTTAACAAGCATCTTCTCACTTATAACAGATTTTGTTTAATAAATGAAACTTGATCTGAAATAATCTAATCATCCTAAATTATACTTTAGTAAAATGCAACAAGACAACTTTTCTTACATAGATATTATTTGTCACCCTGTAACCTACTTGTTGTTGATTGTGGAAAATACTAATTTCCTGTAAACTGGTGTTTTGACATGTAAATAGGACAGAAGTCTGTTAACTAACTTAAAAGCAGGAACATCATTTTCAGAGAAGATATAATAAGTGGTCTATGTGACTGATGACTCATTTATTGATGATGAAACTGAGAGTTGAAATGGTTAAAGATTTTCCAAATGCTTAAAATCTGAGTTTGAAAACAGACATCAAAAATTCAGAAAAATATAATAACCTTGGTTAGAAATGTATGTTTTCTTTTAATTTTTTATTTTTTTTAGTTAGTTTCACAGATATTCATGGGTTGATTTCTTTCAATTATAAAAACCCATCCAAGTTGATGGTAGATACCAAATATTTCTAAGGAAAATTTGTAGCAGATAAGATGATATTTAGATTAGTTTTCATATAATTGGTTTTATAATGTATTAATTCATTATTGTGTAAGTGTTCCTATATAGTGTGTCATACATGCACACTTATGTGTATATGGATGATGCTATATGTGTGGCCATGATACCAAAGGACACATGTGAAAGTCAACAAATAATATTCATGAGTGGGTTATCTCCTTCATCTTTCTATGGGATCCTGGAATCCAAATTGAGTTGCCAACCTGGCTTATAGAGCTCACTGAGCAACCCTATCTTGCCAGCTCCAGATACTTACTGCTTCTTTGCTCCATTTCTAAAACAGTGATGGTTTAGTATCCATGTTGCTATTAGGTAGGAGAAGGAACCAATAGGAAGGACCCTAACTCTCCAGACAGCTCTGAAACCATGGCCATTTGTACTAACTTCATCCATTCCAATTGCTAGTCATCTCTCTGCAGCATGACAGAAATCCAGGGCCTTACATCAGTTGCTAATGGCACTCCTGATGACAAGAGCTTTAAAGTCCAGCATGGAAAACGTAGATGACCAGAAAGAAATGAAGAAGGGAAATAGAAACTAAGACATGGTAATAGTATACATACTGTCAGAGAGAGAGCATGGCAGAAGACCAAGATAGTTGTACACACATGACTAAGGCTATTCAGGATGACAAAAAAAAAATTACCTGGAGGAGTTTAAGGAAGTGATACCTGGGTCAAACTTTTAATCCTTTTCATCAAGTTTTCTCAATACAAAAAAAAAAGAAGAAAAAAAATTTTATCAAGAATATTTAGATCATATATAAACCTGAAGTTAATGGCCAGTTTAATATAATTAAAGCCTAAGATATCAAAATGCTATGTAAATAGTCATGAGACAATTAAATATGTCTGTGTTCAAAAGCTGGTTAACTTCCTGAATGAGATCATTTAAAACATGTAAGGATAGGAAGGTTGTCCTTAGAGTATATTTGAGAGTTCATCATCTCCTGGGTGGGTGACAGAGAATGGTGAAAGAATGGGTGACAGAGGGTGGTGAATGAATGGGAAGTAGTTATTTTCAAAGTAAACAATCCTTTTGCATTTCTTATGAACAAAATTGATCACATGCTTAAAGTCTCATGAATGTATTATATTATTATGTAAAATGTCTTGGAAATCAAAATTTTTTTATAAAAATCAGCTTAGAGAAAATGAATAAACTTACTACTTTAAACATTATAAGCATATATAATTCATAAAGAGTGCCACTAAGCAAATTCATGTTTAACTGCAAAGTAACTGCAATCAATCATGAGGGAAGCAGAACATGCTTGTAATATTTCCAGAACTCTTGAGATCTTCATCCAAACTCTTGGAGGCAATGAACACTCAATTGCCTGTTTAGTTTGTTGGAGTAAAAATATTAAAAATGGCACCAGGACTTGACTACCTTTCGTCAATTTCAAGCCTAGTGAAAGTATGACAATTTGAGAGTTAAGGGAATTATGAGATATTAATTAGTGATAAAGGCAGATACAATGGAGCAACTTACAAATCTGGGACAATTTAGTGGTCCTAAAATGCAAAATGAGCTCAACAATTCCATCCTATGGTACAAGTAACTCAAATATCCATACTGAGTGGAAATAACAACATGAAGTCACAGGTCCAGAAACTTCTACTGACAAAGTTACTTTTGTGAAAATAAGCATACATGCCATGATCCCTGTGTAGTCCAATGCAGAGGATCAGGAGCTACTGTGTTTCAACAGGAGAAAGGGTAAGTCCATGCAAGTGACTCCATTGTGCCACCAGAAAAAAATGATGTTTCTCCTCTGACATCTACTTTGCTCATGTATGAGATCAGATATCTTCTCTAAGAATGGAGTATAGGTTAGTCCATATTGTTGTTCCTCCTAAGGGGCTGCAAACCCCTCAGCTCCTTGGATCCTTTCTCTAGCTTCTTCATTGGGGACTCTGTGCTCAGCCCAATGAATGGCTGTGAGCCTCTACTTCTGTATTAGTTGGACATTGGCAGAGCCTCTCAGGAGACAGCTGTATGAGGTTCCTGTCAGCCAGCACTTGCTGGCATCCACAATAGTATCTGGGTTTGGTGACTGTATATGAGAAGGATTCCCAGGTGGGGCAGTCTCTGAATTGTCCTTCCTTCAGTCTCTGCAACTACTTCCATGGGTACTTTGTTCCCCATTCTAAGAAGGATCAAAGTATCTACACTTCGGTCTTCCTTCTCCTTGAGTTGCTTGTGGTTTATGGATTGTATTTTGGGTATTTTGAGCTTCTGGGATAATATCTACTTATCAGTGAGTACATACCATGTGTGTTCTTTTGTGATTGGACTACCTCACTCAGGATTGTATTCTCCAGTACCCTCAGAGCTCCCAGGGACTAATCCACCAGCCAAAGCATACACATGGTAGGACTCATGGCTCCAGCTGCGTAAGTAGCAGAGGATGGCCTAGACAGTCATCAATGGGAGGAGAGGCCCTTGGTTCTGTGAAGGCTCCATGCCCCAGTGTAGCAGAATGCTAGGGCCAGGAAGCAGGAGATGGTGGGTTGCTGAGCAGGGGGAGGGGGAAAGGAATAGGATTTTTTTTTTCAGAGAGGAAACCTGGAAAGGGGATATCAATTGAAATGTAAATAAGCATCCATACCACTCCTGGGCATATACCCAGAAGATGCTCCATCATGTAATAAGGACACACACTCCACCATATTCATAGCAGCATTATTTATAATAGCCAGAAACTGGAAACAACCCAGATGTCCCTCAACAGAGGAATGGATACAGAAAGTGTGGTACATCTACACAATGGAGTACTACTCAGCTATTAAAAACAATGAATTTATGAAATTCTTAGGGAAATGGATGGATCTGGAGAGTATCATCCTGAGTGAGGTAACCCAATCACAAAAGAACACACATGGTATGCATTCTCTGATAAGTGGTTACTAGCCCAGAAGTTTGGAATACAGGAAGAACGACACACAAACCACAAGAAACCTAAGAAGAAGGAAGACCAAAAGGTGGACATTTCATTCCTTCTTTAAAAGGGGAATCAAATACCCACAGAAGGAGTGGCAGAGATTTACTATGGAGCAGAGACTGAAGGAAGGACAAGCATATAGCTATCTCCTGAGAGGCTCTGACAATACCTGACTAATACAGATGTAGAGGCTCACAGCCATTCATTGAACTGAGTACATGGTCCCCAATGAACGAGTTAGAGAAAGGTTCTATGGAGCTGAAGGGTTTGCAGCCCCTTAGGATGAGCAACAATTACTAACTAGTACCCTCAGAACTCCCAGGGACCCAACCACCAATCAAGGACTATACATGGTGGGACTGAATGTTCTGGCAGCATGTGTATAGTAGAGGATTGAAAATTCGATCATCAATAGGAGGAAAGGACCTCGGCCTTGTGAAGGTTTTGTGCCCCAGTGTAGGGGAATGCCAGGGCCAATAAGTAGGAGAGGGTGGTGTGGCAGGCATGGGGAGGGGGGAGGCAAAAGGGGTTTGTTCTTGTTGTTTTTGTTTGTTTGTTTGTTTTTTGGAGGGGAACCTGGGAAAGGAAACATTTACATGTAAATAAAGAAAATATCTAATAAAAAAACAAAATAGATAAATAAATAAATATCTAATAGAAAATAGAAAAGAATGAAGTATAAGACCTTTCCCTTTGATTTGTGAAAGAGTAAAAATATGGGAATGCTTTTAGTTTGATTAAGCATTTCAAACTCTAGTTCAGCAGTTCAGAACTCATGGTGGCCTAAAATTCCTGTTCCAAGAGTCCAGTATCCTCTTCTGACCTCTGTGGGAATCTGCACATATGGCATTTACACACACACACACAGACACACAGACACACACACACACACACACACACACACACACACACACACTAAACCACAAATCTTAAAAGATTCTAAACATCATTGTCATCAATCCCAGCTGTATAAGTAGCTGATAGATCATTATTTTAGTTTATCAGTTAGTGTCCCATTCCAGAACTTTCTTTGAAGGTGTTGGAAAGGTCAAGAAAGGTTTCTATACTAACCTCCTACTAATGGGCTGTTGAACACATGTTTTGCAAAAACTAACACTGAAACCAAACAAAAGGACTATGTGTTAAAATGAATTAACTTAACTATCAGCAAGCTGTAGTGATGAGACATATAATATAGTAAAACTTGTATAAAAATTAGTGACAGATCCAATGATAATTTATAAAGATTTTCTGGCAGGCAGGGCCTTGGAGAGAATGTATTACTAAATAGACATCTTAGGAATTTGCGAACATTGACTTTCAACTTAGGCATCCAGGAAGATTGATGTCCTTGTTCCCAGAGTCTCTGTCACCAGAATGCTTAGGCTTTCAGGGGACAGCATTTTTTATCTTTTGTAGCTAAGGGGATTCTAACATTTTTGTGTGCATGTCTGTGAATTACTGTGATAAGCAAACCACTGATTTCAAATGAGAGGCGAATTACAACATGATTGTGCTTGCCAGCTTATAGAAATAATGAGATTGGAATAGCTGCCCTTTTCAATGTCTTTTCTAAATTGCTGCCTTAAATATCTTTCTTTCACACCCCTGACTCTTCTACTTGGTAAGTTGGATGCACCTTTCTATTTACACAGCCGGCGAGTCATCACTTCCTAATAAGGCATGCATTTTGCAAACCACAATAATACGCAAACCTAGGATGCTCTTAAAATCAGGAATTCATGGTTAACTTTTAGTTCCTCTCCTTGTTACACTTAAAATTACAGTCTATGTTGGTTTTACCCTTGAAATGCTCTAGAGTTGGTTTCTCAGCAGAAAAAGGCTGTGGTGCACAAAAGAGACCTAGCTGTATACCTTGCTTGGTGTGAAAAACACAGCAGGACACTGGGGCCCCATGGAGACTGGGAGAGTTGCTCTGTTCACCTATATCTTTTATTCATCAGAGGCACAGTTTAAGTAAAAGTACTGACTGTCAAACAAAGAACTACCCCCCTCCTCCAACACTTTGACACTGAGGCCCGCATCCCTACTGACTACCTAGGCTATTGATTAGATCATTTAAATTTTTGTGCTTCACTTTCCCACCATAAATAGATAAACTAAATTCTAATCTGGAAAGGCATTGCTGCACAACTTTAGGAAATTAAAATATACTAACATTAGCTATGCTTATAAAATGATAGTATTTACCTTAGAAATGTCTGATCTGATATCACGCAGAGGCCCTGTCACTTTATTTATACACTGGCATTTAATATTTAATAAAAAGTTTATATTTATTTAAATAAAATTCATATTTAATGTAATTTAATAATGCTGAATAATTTTATATTTATATTAAATATATTCTAAATACATACTTAATAAAATAGTACTCGATAACATGTCTGGTCAAACATGAGCTAATTTGTGAAATACCATATTCTCCTGTACATATATGAAGGTTATAATAGCCATAGAGAAATGATTTTCACGTGGAACCCAAAATAGTGAATAGAATAGCTCAGAGCCTTAAAATCATTATTACCTGACTTTACAGTGATTTGTTGTCTCATCCATTAGAGCAGGACTCACTCTCAAACCATCAATCCGTCCAACAGCCAGAAAGTTGGCATCTGTTGCAACAGTGTAGGTTCCAGTAAGGCCTTACCTCTTGCATTGTGGCAAATCTGATGGGCACATGTCTACCTGCCTGGCTTTGCATTTCCCTGAAGTGGTCCTATAGAGAAACACGATAATCTTTTTAATGTTAGTAGCATCTCCCAACCCCAGATCAAGCTCTCATCTTACAGAGGAACGTCTCCTCTGTAATGAGAACAAGAAGGTAGAGAGGTTACAGACACGAGGAGCAGAAGTCAATTACTGAGAAATGGTTATTTGACACTGAACATGAACATAAATTACTACACATATCTTCCCTGATTCACAAACAGCATAACTTGTTACTATGATATTAAAATATTTCTGAATGTGAGTTGAGATGCAATTTGAGTTCTATATTCATCGTGGATATTTCTTTCTGTAGCAGTGAGGTCTGAAATTCCATATGTTAGGAAATCACACGCAAATCTTTTTCAAATACGGGTTCTGATTTAGGGGAACTGGAGAAGATCCCAACATTTTCATGTACCAATGGGATTCTAAGTGATATGGCATTTGCCCCTCTGAAGTTTACACTTTGAAGCAGTTTTAATTTAGAGCAGAGTGCATGCTCCTAAGCAGAGGTTATAACTCACTTGAAATGAAATTTATCCTCTCTTCTTCTTCTTCTTCTTCTTCTTCTTCTTCTTCTTCTTCTTCTTCTTCTTCTTCTTCTTCTTCTTCCTCTCTCTCTCTCTCTCTCTCTCTCTCTCTCTCTCTCTCTCTCTCTCTCTCTCCCCTGTCCCTCTCCCTCTCCCTCTCCCTCTCCTTCCCCTTTTTCTCCCCTTCCCCCCCACACTCTCTATGTGTGTAAGAGAGAAGGGGGAGAGAGAGTGAGATTGTATACATACATGTGGTTTTTACCCACAGGTTCAGAGCTATATGAACTGTGTTTATAGTTTTCTTAGAGTCTCACATTATAGTTTTATAGAACAGGTTAGAGGTCGCTTGCTGTTCCTTACTCATCACATCATATATGGGCTCAGGTATAGAAGAGCATTCCCAAGGTCTGCTTTTCTTGGTTGAGGTTGTGTACCTATTTGTGTGTTTGTTTTTATTTAATGTGTGAGTGGTCTTAAATTACTTTATTTTTATTATTTTTTTATTTATTCTCTTATATATTACAGGTTGACTGCAGTTTTTCCCTTCCTTAATTTTGTTATTTTAAGACTTGTTTGAAAAAACTTCTGGCTAAGATACCTTTCCATAGCCTAGGACCAAGAGCTGAGTACTTTCCCTTTGCTCAAAGACACCGTGAAAAGTAAAAATTTTCATTTTCCATATAGACACTCCCAAAATTATGCACATTTTGAGTGACTTATAAGAGCATTGGTATGATTAATATACATATATATCCTTGAAAACTCTACTCCGGAAAATGTCTCTTATTTCCTTGTCTAACTGAAGATGGGATAATCAAGATTTAAAATTTTCTATAGGAATTTTTCTACAGAAGATGAACTCCTGTGGTAAGCTGGGAAGTTTCTTGTCATTTTAAAGTTGGTCATAATGTCTCCTAGATTTCCCATGTTTCCATGCTACAGTGAAGGGCATCTATCACAAGACTTACTGATTTATATGCGTAGCGACTCAGGGTTCAATAAAAACTTCCAGTTCACTAAGTGTCATACCTGGGTACATATCATATGTAATCTACAAAATAAATTAGAATACTTTTCTGGTGTTAATGAGTGTAATTGAACCTATAAAGGGTGATAGTAAATTCAAGGCAAACAGGAGGTAATTAAAAGTAATGTTTATGTGAGTAGTAAGGAAATTAAATTACATAATTTCCCTAAAGGTGTTATCATAATTAATGATTGAATATAAAATACACCTAAGAAGTGAATATGTGTTCAATGAGGCTCATGATAAAAATAGTTTGGGAGAAAGACTTTTTAAATCCTATTTATTTAATAACTGCTTAAGAAAGAAATTATTTTCTTCCTTTATTCTTTCTTTTATTCTTTTTCTTTTATTCTCTTATTCTTTGATTCTTTATTCTCTCTTTCTTCCTGATTCCTCCTCTGTCATCCAGATGACACATACCCTTTAACTGGTTCACAGATTCTAAATTCAGAAAACAATAGGTCTTGCACTCAAAGCAGCTGACAATAAGGGAGTATATATGTGTAAAACACTCCATACCACAGAGGAACAGTGGTAGACCATGGAAAATAGAGATGGAAATTACTAAAAGGTGAATTTTTTTTTCTAAACTCCCTTGATAACTTTAATGTCAGGGAATTTTTTGTAAAGGAGTATCTTTGATTTCTTTGACTCAAATGTCAATAATTAGACATAGACTTCATTTGGAGGATCTGATAGTGCCTGTAAAAAATCGTGACTACCTCTGAGACAGTTTCCTTACCAATCTTCCCTTCCCTACCTACAGGTGACAAACAAGAAGTTGGTCTAATTCTTCCATGCCCAGATTTTAATGTTTTACTAATCCTGTGTGTAGTATGATCCTAAAGAAATATTTAATTCCTCTGGCACATCTAATACTATCATTTAGTAGCACAGAAATATGCATTCTTGATATTCTTTAGTATTATAGCAATGCCAAATATGTAGTAAATCCCACTAGACACTAAAGTAAAAAGTGAATTAATTCTAACCATGTCAATGAGATGGATCATCAGACTTTCTTACTGGAAATTGTCATTATGGAACACGCCACTGTAATTTCATATTCTCATTCATGCTTCAGATAAGCATAAATGGAAAAATATTTCTCTCAGCGCATATTACCCAAACTATTCTATTTTCTTTGAAATGTTTCTGATAGTCTATTGTATTCTAGCTTTTGTATTTGTAGAGCAAAAACAATAACAAAAGTGCCCCAGATTTTGCTCAGGTTTGGTTCCATGACAAACTGTTTACATTGTCAATGAATCTTGTTCTGTGATCCATTTATTTGCGGTGTTCTTTTCCAATGTGCACAGGGATCAAACGACAGTCACTTGGGTCTCACCTTCCTCCTATCTAATTACTCACTTATAATAGGGTTTATTTTCTTATTTGAATGCTAAAGTAAGTTTCCATAGAGATGTTTTTGAAGAGTAACTTAAAGATAAGATGAATTCATTTCTAAACTCAGAATAGGCTTCCAATCTTTGTACAAAAAAGAAATATTTAGGAATTCCAAGTAGGAGAATATCCTGAGTAATGAAGAGTTTATTAAGCATCATAAAGGTTTTCCCTGTTGGTAACTCACCATGCATAACCTTAAAAGGCCTACCCTTGGCTGATACTAAAAGAATGGGTTGAAATGTTTCATTGACTTCCACTTGCAATGCAAACAGGGAAAACTGAAATCATAACTGACCATTCTTTTTGTTTGTTTGGTTTGGTTTTTTTGTTTGTTTTGGTTTTTGTTTTTTCAAGACAGGGTTTCTCTGTGTAGCCCTGGCTGTCCTGGAACTCACTCTGTAGACCAGGCTGGCCTCAAACTCAGAAATCTTTCTGCCTCTGCCTTCCAAGTGCTGGGATTAAAGGCGTAGCCACCATTGCCAGGCTCTAGATCATTCCTTTAGAGAATCCAGCTTTAGTAAATGACAGTTTTGGTAGTTCAGTATAAAAAGAGAAATCATTTTGTAATATATACATGCTCATTAATAGTTCATTCTCTGTTAGCTATACACACCAAGAACCTTGCCACTTTGCACATGCTATGCCTTTGGATTGCACACCAACTGTCAAGTAAACCGTGCTATTCTGCCTGATATAAACCTAAAGCAAGCTCTGAGAACTTAAACTGTGACCATTATCACTAATCAGCTGAGGCAAAAGATAATCTCATTCTGGATGACATCACTGTGAATCCTCCTCCCAGATTGCTGGGCAAGAACAAAACTATATCAGGAAGGTCTGGCAACGGCATTTGTACCTTTATAGGTAAAATAGTCCTGTCTCAGAGTGTTATTCCCAGGGAATGATAAGTTTATACACTGGAAAAAAGGCAGAACGTGATAAATGACAGCTGAGTTGTTACTAAGGAAGGTCAAATAGTAAACCAAGAATGAGATTTAAAAAAAAAAAAACATGCATTCAAAGGGAAGAGCAAGATTTAATTTTTAGAAGCAGAAATAATCGAATAGTAGATAATTAGATGTTAGAAAGATGAGACCCAAGTGACTATTGTTGGATCTCTGTGTCTTCAGGATTTATAAACAAGCAGAAAGAATGAAGTAGTAGGAAAGTTTGCCTTGTGAGGAGAAAGAACATTTGGGATGAAGCAGTAGTATGAGTTTCCAGGAGAAAGTCCACTATGTGTAGGGAGAGATGTAGCATTCGTGGGGCTAGTCAGAGCTGAAGTGGTAGCTCAGAGAATAATCTTCAGAAAGTGAGCATTTCAATAGATAGTAACTAGAATAACATGACAGCTCTTAGGAAAGCAACCTAAAGGAAAATATCCAACTTTCAATACTAACTTAGGACAAATCTACATTTTTGTGGTAGAGCAAAATGAAATCCAAGAGATAAAACAGTGCTACTATAATTTTCCAGAAACTGAGATACAGGAACATTTCAAGAAAATAGCCATTATAAATATAGTAGTTCCTTCAAGCAAAGATACCATAATTTGGAATATTTCTTACAAAATTTTATTAGAAAAGTATTTAGCATACTAAAGATGTATGAAAGAGCCGTAAGGGAATCTGATAAATGGTAAGCTAATTCAAAATTAAACATTTAAAAAGGTGTTTGAATGCAGGTACCCTGTGTGTGAAGATAAAGCTATTCCCTGAAGCCATAGTTGATTACATGAAAGTACAGTGTCATGGGTGAACTGCCTCCTGATGAGCTGTTTTCAGGAAAGCAGCCAAGGCTTTCAAAACAATTCAGAAAATTGTCACTGCTGCTTCATGCATGCTAAGACCTTATAGCCAAAAAATACAATGTGCTATGACCACAGGATATAGAACATCCATCAGGAACTGAGCTAGAACTGCTTTCCTGATGGCAGCCACTACTCATAGTAGTGCTATGGAAGCTGCTATAATGGGAGGAGTCTTCAACAGTCTACTGCAGATCCTGTACATTCGTAATTGATGTGACATGCAAGATGTACACTGATGCTTAGTGGTCATTCTTTTAGAGTGATAACCAATCACATTATGATTGGACTGGCTACCTATTCCTCAGGAATAGTATTGTAAATTTGGGCATTGATTTCTCCATGACTGGGGAAATTACAGGTTCGAGGGACAAATGGTTGTTCTGTTAAATTGACATGATGTGTCTGCTGAATTATCTTCTCCATTACTGTTTCTCCCCTGAGGTTAGTGCTACTGTCAGCTTTAATCAGATGAACTTTTATTTTGCAGTGGCCCAGAGGTAACTGCAAAGACTCATAGCTGCTCAAAATTATAGCAATAGATGATTATTTATAAGTAAGACATCCATATCATCCCTTTTGGGATTCAGGGAATATCACAGCAGAAGGTGTAGACAGGATGTGAGAGACAGAAGATAAGAGAGAGTACTGTAGAAGACAATCCTCTGCAAAGCACATGACCATTGCACACTTGATCCCCACCAGCTGGATTACCCAAACAGGACCTGAGCAATATTAAGCCTGCCAATATCCTCTCATTAACTAGGTTGGGGCTCACTGGCAACATTGTGGAAAAGTGTGTAGAAATATTCTAAAAGGTAGAGGATCAGGGTATTTTCTATGAGACTCTGTTGCCTACTAACTTCAGAAGCTATGCCCATAAAGTCTCAATATTTTCAAGACTGTATACCTGTAAGGATATTTCTGACATGGGTATACATACATATATATGCATACAGTCCTATATAGTCTTGGGAATACAAAAGGCAAAAGGCTGAGAGAATTGTAACATGCAAGTGTAGACCATCCCCTAGAGCGAATAGTTACAAAACACAGAAAGTTGTTCAATGTTGATAAAAGCAAAGCTTATACCAGCTATTTCTATATTGATTTTTGACATTCAAGGGGAAAGGTTTGTTTCTATTATACTTGAAAATATTCTTAAAATATATAACCAACTTTATTGACTAATAGAGGTTCTGTGAGAATTTTTGTATCCTTTAAAATAATACATATAATGAGCTTGGGTCAATTTAGGAAATATACATATAAAACTGGAAGTGATTGAATTAAGGTATCAATGTGCCAATACCATAGTGTAACCTGAAATAACATTCTAAACATGGTTGGGATGCAACTCCATTAGTGTTTTGTATGTGTGTGTGTGTGTGTGTGTGTGTGTGTGTGTGTGTGTGTGTATGTGTTTATATGTATACATCTACGTTCTTCATTGTGTTCCATTAAACAATGAAACCAAATTAAAATAGATTGTTTCACAATGTTATAAGAAAGCATGATCTTGTAAGTCAAGAGTACAATACAAAACAGAATCTCCATGGTCATCTGTTTTTCTTTAGAAAGGAAATTAATTCAATGTACATACAGTAATGTGAATTTTGAAAGTTAAAAATTATTATCTTAAACTACACATGAAATATTTACCAGGAGCATTATCTACTGTGCGCTATTATAAATAATTTAGTATTAGAATTACAGTCTATATCAAATATACAGTTAATAAAGTTGTAAGAGGCTGAAGTATGGGTATCTATGTGTTTCTGCATTAAAAATATTTTATTAAATTATACTGATAGAGTTACAATGCTATTTATCTATGAATTGAGAATTTGATCACTAGAAGTTTTATCTGAAGTCTTATCACTAGAATATGGACAAAACTAAGATATTGAAGAAAAATGTTTCATGAATAATAAAATTGACCATTTTCCTAAGCAAAGTACAAAATAAATAAATCAGAATGGCTATATATTATTAAGTGAATTTATTTATTGGTTATTATTGCAAATAGGGTCAACAGGACTAGGAAAAAATCAAAGAATGTATGTGAACAGAAAAAAGAAATGTCCCTTTTAAACCAAACGACTCAGAATATTTCAGAATATTTCTTAAACTAACTGAGGTGAATCTCGATGTGACACTGTAGAAAATTATAAACTCTAGAATGTCAAGGCAAGCCCCTTAAAGAGAGTAAAGGTTGGCTTGTGAAATGATCATATCTGTCTTTAGACCTGATGACTAATTAAGTGCCATTAAAAAGACCAGTGGAAGATTGTGAGTTTCTGTTGCTATTTTTATCAACTGGATATTTGTGACTTTGAATTGGGAACCAAAGAAAGGTACCAGAGAAGGTGTAGGCATAAAATAGCTCAGGTGAATCCACTTCTCAAGATTTTTGCTTATTTCCCTTCAATTAGTCTATGAAGCCTCTCATGAAGAAGCAAGGATAATTGCTGGTATAAACTTTCGACAGCTTCATCAACTTCTTGCTGGTTGTGTCCACCTTGATTTTATAGATGGAGAGACTTCCATCAAAGCACAGGGTCGACTCTGCTCTCAGTGAGTCAGGCACTGAGCAAAAATCAAGGACCAAACAGATTGCACATTGATCCGTCCTCGAGGACTTCATTCCTACCGGTGGTTCACCATTATTTCCTAGCATAAATTTTATACTAGGATTCTTCAGCAAGCTTAGCTCCTTTCAAATCTTTAAAATCCTCCTAAGGTTAAATCTTATCCATTACAAAATGCAAAATAAACACCTCTGATATCTAAGAGCTCTACAATTTAAAAAAATACCTGGGACCATACTTAGACTCATGTTTCCAATAAGATTGGTCAGTTTATTTCCTCTGCTATATTAGAGACCTGGGTTTTTTGTTTGCTTGTTCTATCTTTTTTTTTTCAGTTACTATTACATAGCCCTTCATTTGCCTAGTGAATTTGGTACTTAGATTACAATATGCAAAGGTGGGACCATAGACTAACCATAAAATATGTTTTTATTAAAACTACTAGATGTTTTATTAGATGCTTATGAAATAACCAAAGGAGAATAATTAAATAATTTATTGGATTATTATCTCATTGTTCAACCAGAGGGAGATGGAGCTGGGAAATAACACATTACCCTTATATTTGAGAGCTATCTTAGAAAACAAAGCATCACTTAAACAGGTAGATGATATGGCAAAATAAAGTCTTTCAGTCCATCATACATCTTTCTACCATTTATCATTAAAATTTAAATACATCAGGGCAGTTCGAGAACTATGGTTAATTCGTCATTGGTTACATTACTGAATCATTTCTGTCTTGGGGAAGAATATATGGCTTGTGATTTCCCATATTGGATGTGTAGAAAGGAAGTGGAAAATGATGGGATGTGGGAATGGCGAGAAGTGCCTGAAAGGGAAGAAAGGATGCAACTAAAGTATGAGTACGTGCGTACAACTTTGACGTGCATTTTTCCAACAAAGACCATCTCATAAAAACTATGTTTTGCTTACTCTATAGTTTCCCATTCCTTTAATGCTGTGATATTTTCTCTATTATACTGGAACAGATTTAGCTGGAGTAAAGAAAGAAGGGGGCACCTGTGGGGCTTCAGTAGCAGAGTGCCACTCTACTATGAGTCACGTCTTTGCTTGCATTTCCAGTGACCAAAGAGAGCAGAGAGCAGGCGTCTGTAGTATTTATTACCATCCTTTCTTCTGACTGCCATCACCATGTGCTATGACTCACTAACACCATGCTGCCATCTTCCTGCCTCCCATTTTAGTCTCTCCCCCACGTCTCAAGGTTGCCTGGGTTGTTCCCTATGATTTCTAGTTATGTATTCTTGGTTAATTCGTAGATTATTTTTATACATGAAAGAAAATATATTTTCATAGGAGGAAATCCTTAAACCCTGACACTAGTTGAGTAGACGTAAGCATTCCCTTGTCTTCTTTGAACTTTGATTTTCTTGTCTCCAAGACAACACCAATAAAGTGTACTTTGGAAGTCTATTTTAAGGAACATAGACGAAAAGGTGAGGAAGTGTGGGAATCATATTTCTGTACATCCAAGCAGAGACGCCAGCACCTAAGTCTTTCCTCTGGGTTCTGGCACATAGACAAAAAAGAAATAAAGCACTAATGACCAAATGCAAACCCAGTAGTCTATGGCCTTCTGGAACAATGAGGTAGAATGACTAGGAGACCTCTTTCCTCTCCCCCCACCCCCTCCCCAGGTGACTATTGACTTACTCTACTGGAGTAAGGTCTTTCCTAGTGGCTTAATAAATGCAGTCTCCACAATTGGATTTCCCTATGTCAGTAACATACAGAGTTAAGATCTCAAGCAATGACCTTTACTACGTCAATATTATCACCTAACAACATCTTAACTTGTAGCTCCTTTTACTTAGGAGAATTTACTTAGGCTAGAGAGGCAAGACCCCTTGTCAGCACATCCGCTGTTATGTTTTTCCATTACCAAAGAGAAATAGGAATATTTCAAGAGAAAAAGCCTTTCCTTAATAAAAGTATCCTTTGAACGCTCATTAATCTTACAGTGCAATCCTCGCTGCTCTGTTGTGCAGTCAAATGCCTTAAGACCAATACAAAACCTTCATGTTTGAAACCAGGCCACTGCATGTAAGGAACTCTTGTGGCTCTTGTATACAAGCAAATAAAGCTTTTCACTTTCTCTTTATAATATTTTGTGAACATAAAATAGTAAAGAATGAAAATATACAGTTTCCCATATATAGTTCACATTTCTCCTATAGTACCAACTCTCTTCCCATGTGAGATATGTGTGACTTTACAACACCTTCATCATCCTCAGATGACATGAGCAGGCTGATTACTTTAAAATATGTACATATCAGAATAATTTTCTCATCAAAACCAGACAGTAAGAGGCCATTTCTGTTGCCGCTTTCGAATAGGTGCAAGACAAAGGAGAATCAATTGTTCTTCAATCTTATTCAGAAAAATGAAAGAATGGAAGCTAGAGGTGGTTACAGGAAAAAATAGGAAAGAATATTAAAGTTAAAGCTAAGATTGGACCCAGGATGCACTGCGGCCTCTGATCTACCCCAGGAGAGTCTGTGCAATGTATCCCTACTGCAGTCTAGTTTGGTGTTTCTCGACATAGAAAGTATTGTACTTGTGAGCAACTTCTGCAAGAAAAAGCCTAGCAGGAGGTTGCACCTGGCCATCATATATTATGTACCTAATGAGCAAATGAAATGTTTAATAACTACACTGTGGAAATAAAGCTTAGAACAGTAAATGCCTGCTGAGGCTCTTCATCTTTCCCGGATGCATACTGCTGGCCCATCGCAAAGCTCCAATATCATTTGTATTTCCCTGCTTAGTGGGTCCTGCTGAGGAAACAACATTAAAACCAAAGTGATGCTCACTTAATTAGTTGTATAACCATGTAAAAGCATTTATTTAACATAGCAGCTTCCGGTGTTGCACCAAGGGTCTCCTGAAGTGCTTCTCCAGCATGCACCCCAGGCACAGAAAAATGTTTAGTGGCGTCAACTGAAGCATTTGCAAATTGAAACATTTCAATTAACCATGGATCATTTAGACTCATAGAAATTTAATACTGCCTTATTTTACTTAACTTATAGTGTGAAGAATAAAAAGCAAAAAATGAGCATAAATGTTGTTGTAGATATTTAATAATGATTTTAGAAAAGAGTATTTTTTTCTATAAAGCACCAATTTAAGGCAAATTGATATCATTTATGTTGTTTTATAAGTTGATGAGAAATGCATATTGGAATACATTTTTATCAATGTGTTATCCAATGTTTTCTAATTTGGTTTTTATTATGTTTTCTAATTCTGTTTTACTTTTGTATTTTGTTTACTGAGTCAGAGTCCAGTGCTTGGTCCAGAATGGCTTTGAATATTCAGTAGTCTTCCTGCCTTAGTCTCTCCAATACTAGGATTAGAGATACTTGTCTACCCGCATGCTTGTTTCATTCTTCCTAAATCTCAAGGAGAGGCAAAGCATTAAATAGAAAGTTTAATTGGGAGGACTTAAGGTTTGGAAAGAGCTCAGGGAGAGTTAAAAATGGAGGAGTGAATAGTCAATTTAAACAAAATAAAATGTATTCACCAACAAATGAAATAAAAAATAAACTCTTAGAACATAAAATTATTAAAAAGACAGAAATAAAATGAAATAACGGCAAGATAGCTGTATTAGATTTTCATATCATTTTTATAGGTTATAGTCTAAAGAATAGATTACTTGGTTTTGATAGATATGGGGAAATCAAAAGTCAAAGAAATTAAGCTATCAGGATAATTAATGTTACTGTTTTATAGCATAGATATCTGTCCCTCAAAAGCCTATTTTAACATCTTCTTCGTTTGACTGTATCACTACTGGGAACTGATGGAATACATGAGAAGCAGGACCTCCTCAAAGAAAGATAGGTCAATCTAGGGCATATACTGGCAAGATATACTGAGCCCATTGGCTCCTTCCTGTCTCTATCCCACATGTTGCATCCTGTGTGTCATGTGATAAGCACTTTTCTGTCACCCACTCCCACCATGATATACTGCTGCAATATAGGTCTGAAAACTGTAAAATCTAGTAATCATATAATAGAGGCTATTTAAAACATGAGGCAAAATAAAGTTCCTTGCCCTTTAAGTTGACTTTCCTAGGCACTTGTTATAGTAGCATAAGCTATGAAATCTTCTCAATTAGTGTGAGCATTTGTCAGGACTTCATTTTATAGATTACATCATTGACTTGGGAAAAACAATAGAGCAAATTCAAAATGCTTCATTTTGCTCATAAGCTAGTTGTTTCTGGTTGGGAATCCCCTCATTTCTCCTTACCTAAATGCAAGCAGATGAGTTCTCCAATTTCTCCAGTTCTTCTCACTTGCTCTCACTACATGTGTGTTTATTTCTCCCTCCCAAAGCAAGATGCCTCTTCTTGCTTGCATTCTGAAAGTCATTCTTTATATTTGGAAGAGAGCTTAGAGCATGTTGACTATAAGCTTAGGATTATATTACATTAGCAGCTCAGGTCAATGGAAGGATTTCTTTTGATATTTATCTTTTATTTTGTTCTGATACATTGCTCTGATTTAACTCATACAAGTTTCATTGAAATTGTGCATGCATACTCCAATTATCAATGTAATTGCTGTCCTCTAACACAAAGAATTAACCATGAAGTCATCTCTGTAAGCTACAGCCTAGATCTGCCAACTTCCAAAAAAAAACACAATAAGAGCCTTGTCATCTCCAGACATTGAGAAACAAGAGCTCAACATACAGATGAAATGGTTTATTTTCTAGTCATTACTGTTTCTGCCAATGCTTTAAATGTGTAGGCCATATCCCTCTGTTTTGTCAAAATGTCCATTGTGGTCTATATGTCTGGGCCAAGTGTTTCCAGGCTCTTAGCCTCTTCAGAGATTAGTCTAAGGTCTTACATGAACTTTGGTAGCATAGTTTATTCAAAGGAAAGAAATAGGATAGATTAGAGATTCACTTTCCAGATTGACAATCAGCCACATGAGCAAGAGTGCTGAAGGAATCCTGATTAGTCTTTGGGTCTTTCTCTTATGGTGCTTAAGAAAAAAACAGGTTAGTTTCTAACACCACATGTTTACATTAAATTAACCTAGATCCAGTAGGGTTGTACAGCAGGTGGATATATCATCATATTTGGTTGTCTGCATCTTAGTTCTGTACATCAGTGTTAGTGGACTGGCTATCATACATAACACTTCAGTGGATGTGATTTTTTTTTTGCCATGCCCCTCCCCCCAGATGTGATCCTTAATGGTGGTTTTCCATGTTACTCTCTTGTATAGAAATGCTTGTCATATATATATATATGACATATATATATATATATATATATATATATATATGTTCTATACTTTCTTGTACTGAAATGTATGTAGTGTCCACATAGGTGAGGCCATATTTGTATCCCTCTCTGACAGGCTTGGTCCCTAGCAAGTCTATCTGCCAATTTCTCAGGTATTTCTCAGGGGGATTTGTGTATATGTCCCATCAAGGAATCCATTTATCCGTGCCATAATAGGAAATTGGAGCTATGTCTCAGCAGCATGCAAAATACTAAACAATTAACAGAAATGCCAACAGCCTTAAATATTCTCCGACCTATATTGGTTATCCTGTGACCAGACATTATTTGTATCTAGTAGGAAGCTTACAAGGATAGCTACGAGGAAATGGTCCATATTTTGATAAGAACGTCTGTTTCCTGATTTCCAGGGAGATTAATGGGCTGTGGTCTGCAACACAGAAAACCACCAGAAGTTCTAATTCAAATTGAAATCTATTATATATTACTTTACACATTTGTTGTCCCCAGAGGGGCTAACCCAACACTTCCAAACCTCCTTTTTGTCTGAGCTATCTACGAAGTGAAGCTTCTAAATTCAGCCTATCAAGACAGATTATCATTGGCCAACTCTAATGGGCAATTACAATCCACACTGCTCTTAACTCAACACATTGGCAACTATTTCCAGCTACATGACATCTGTGTTCATTTGTATTACTCTAGCTTACAATTTTGGTATACCTATTAGTACCATCTGTGTATGATATCCCTTCTGCTATTTTATCTGGCATACCTATCGTTTAGATTACTGGGGGATGCTCCGTGGATTTAAAGCACTCTGATCCTAAGACAGCCTGCCTGGCATTGGTGATGAGGCTTGAAGACATCACACATCATTGCTGGAAGTATGCATGCCACTTTTATTGTAGGCATTTATATTGTATCCTACATTGGAAAGAGGTTTGGCCAGAAGGCCTTCAATCTAGACACATGTTGGTTAAGCTGTTTTTTTGTTTGTTTGTTTGTTTGTTTTTTTATAGTTACAGAGGTAGAATGAGTTCAGGATTCAACTTGTTGCAATGCTTTACATACTACTCAGAGTTGCTGTTCTGGTGTTGTGCATGGAGCTTCTGCTGGTTTCCTTGACCAAAATCTTATTGGAATTGGTTGTTCTTGCCATAACCCCTAGATATAGCCTCGTGGCCCCCCTGAAGACTTGATACAGGAAGGGATGTTGTAGTAGTGGGTCATATTGTTGTTTAACATGTCCCATCAGGATCTTAGCCTGCTCAAAACCTACCTGAGGCTTTCTGTGCCAACTCCAAAGAAACCTTTTCTCTATTAGGTTATACAAAGGATAGATAGCTTGAGCAAGATAGGGTATGATAATTCTCCAATGTCCTAAGAGCCCTTAAAATGTCTATAGGACTTTTCCATTTACAGGACAGGTTATCATTAGATTTTGATAATAACATTTTCAGGAAAAAGACACATATACTGAACTATAAAACTTAAGAGTATTATAGCAGTGCCAGGTCCTTGCTACTTGTGTGGATTATTCTCTCCCCTCAACCCCCCCAGATGAGCCTGTATATCCTTCAGATGCATTTCTAGATCTGCAAAAAGACTCAGAGGTTCGCATTACATCACTTATGTAATGAGAGATGATTTAAAGAGGGTGAACAGGATAACAAAGCAAGATCCTGGGCTGCCATTCCAAAAACAAATAGTAGGTCTATAAATGGAACCTTTCAGGAGTACTCTGAAGGTCCACTGGCGACCATTTCAAACAAATAACCTGGCAGCCATGCAGAGAAAGTCATGCAGTGTTTACAAAGCATATACTGACTCCTTGTCTACAAAGAAAATCCAGGAAATCTTAACATGGAGGAGTGAGCTCAGGTTAAACAGAAGCGGTACATCAGCAGTTGAGAGGCAGCAGAACCACTTTCTGTGAAATGTTTTTAGTTTAGGCAAAGTCCCCAGGCTCCCCTCACTAACGTAAACGCCAGATTGCAATCCCGTTTCACTTCAAAGTAGTACATGCCCCAAGACTAGTTATTTTATATAAAGATGTATGTTTGGTTCCAGTGCACTGGAAGATGGAGTCAGAATGTTGCCCTTGGGGAAAGCGACGGGTAACTCGTAAGATACACAGTAAAGAATTAGTTCTGACATGCAGCCCCATAGATGACTAGGGATACAAACTAGACAATCAAATCAGAAAGTAATTGCTCAGTAAGCTTCAGATACTTTCACGAAAGGTGAAGCATGGCTTGGCCAGCTTTCAGTGAGTCAGACTTCTAGTGTCCAACTTAAAATATCTGAGGTTCAAGGCAGAACATTCTAAAGCTGCACACATAGAGACAGAACACAGACACAGAATTAACACATACTCAGGAGAATGAGGTCAGCTTCCCAAAACAAAAGCTTTCATAGGACTCTCTAATTTACAGTATCTCTGGTTACTAAAGAGTAGGGTTTTTTGTTTGTTTGCTTGCTTGTTTGTCTGTTGTTTTTTAATTATTTGTGAATTTCACATCATGCACCCCAGTCCCATTCATCCCTCCTACTATCTCATATAAACCTTTCTGCACCTGCCATCTCCTCCCCAATAGTAAACAAAACAAAACTCCTCTGTTTTTCCTGTTGTGGAGATCACAGCAGGATGGGCCATTGCATGGTTTACAGATGATGTAGATTTTGGGGTCAGCCAACTCAAAGCCACAGATCTCTACCTGGGTGGTAATTGAGCTATTTGTCCTACCTACTTTCCTGCAAACTAGCCACCAGGGCAGAGCTCTCTAGCACTGCTTTGACTAGTCTACCAGATGCCACCATTGGCAGGAAGCAGGACCAGCTCTTCTGCTCTCACATCCTTGGGGCTGGCTCCCCTATGCCTTCACCATCAGGGTCAGCTCCACTGTGTTTCCCTGGCAAGGTGGATGGCCTCCTGTGCTCATGCACTTGAGGACATATCACTTGAGTCCCCTCCACCAGGGCCAGCTCTACCATGCTTCCCAGGCAAGGTGGAGGGCCAGCTCTGGCTCTCTCAAGTGCCGTAACCTCTGGTTTCTCTTCAGACCATATAAATTCTTTGCGTTTTTCTTAAGAGTAGTTTTGATGTCAGTATTGTTTAATTTGCTGTTAGTAATTCCCTCCTAGAAATTGTCCTTATATGTATATTTTTAACTCTTCCTTATCATATAGAAAGAAAAAGCATGCAGAGTCAGTTGATTGTACCTGGCAAAGTCTGTCAATAAGCTGGCAAAATGCTTGAATTCTTCGATTGTGTGAATTTTGGGAAGATTGTTTTTACCCCAGTATCTTGGTTTCTAAGGACTTCAGGTTCCTTTTAGCAAAAACCAAAAAGAATGTCACTGGATGGAATCCAGACCCTAAGATGTCCCAGAGTTCTGAACATTTGGGAAACTGTGGTAGTTTTTCAAAAAAAGGAAGTCTGTTGAGATTTACACACTCCCTATGGTATAGATCCAAGTTTTCTTAGATCCCTTGTACAATGCAGTAACTTCGTACTGTTATTGCATAAGATTAGTACATTCTGGAAGAATGAATAATTGTCACCTCATCACTAGACAAAAATCACTTATCATAATGATCTTACTTTTTTAATGAGTATGAATTAAGGTAGCCTCTAGGCACACCTGTGTTGTAGTATAATATATTAATATGGCAAATGGCACCTAATACATCAAGCATCTGGCCATGTGTTACATAGAAAATGTTAAGTCATGCTTAAGCATCACATTTTTTTCTACATGCAAAGCTTACAGAAATGTACTAAGATAAATATTAAATTTGATATGAGTAATGATGATCTGGTAAATTCTAATAAAATATTTATTATGTATGTTTCTTCTTGCAAAATAAGAACTGGGCCTGCTACAATTTCCTCTATGATAAGCTAAGCCCTTTTGTTTCTCTGATAGACAGGTTTACATTTTCTTTGTAAATACCTACATTCAAGAGAACTGATTTTCAGTGTGTACTGGTCATATTGCATGTATCTAGTAAAGGTCACAGACTTAAAGCTTCTTTAAAACACATGGAAAACCTTAAAAATAGGAATCAATCTCTTGTTCTTATTACCCAGGTAGCCTAGATTACAAATAGACAAATAGGTACAACTAAGTCCTTAGGAAGAAGAGTCATCAGGATGCATGAGATGTACTAAGGTATCCAGATATAAAAGGTGTCCTAATGGTGAGGATACTGCTTTTGTGGGAATAAGAGCTAAACTTGAATTTACCCAAAACCTGGAAACCTTTCTAGGAGGATAAATGAACACAGTTCAGGGAATGTAGCTCAAAGCGGGAATTCAACAGATGCATCCAGTCTCAAGTTCAACAGCAGTTTGCTTTTGAACTATTGGTTTGGCTGGGCTTTTGTTTGTTCTGTTTTTTGTTTGTCTGCTTCATGATTGGATGGTAGAGTCCTTCGGTCTTCTGTGTGTGAATCTGGAGAGAGGAAGTAGGAGACATGTTGCTTGAGACAGAACCATGATTGATCTAGATAGATAGATAGATAGATAGATAGATAGATAGATAGATAGATAGATAGA
>JADRCD010217508.1:0-13268 GCA_019843815.1 Montemys delectorum
TTAGGTAGTTGAAAATGCCAAGCCATCATCCAGAAGCAGGAATCAAGAAAAAATTCCTGGAAGACCTTTGATTTGACTGAGCATGAGGAGTACATGGGTGGCATGAAATGAGATGAGCAATAGACAAGAAAATACTAAACACACACACTCGCATATGCACAAGCACACCAATAAACGGGTCCTGATGCAGCTGTTGAGAGATGACTGGATCCTGAGAATGATGATGTCCTTAATGGATTAATCTATTGAAGAGCTCACAGCTAAATGAGCTCCTAGGAGATAGGACCCAGTGGGAAGAAGTGTGTCACTGAAGTATGTCATCTTTGTTCCTAGCTCCTTCCAATCTTTCTATGTGCTTCTCAGTAACCACATGGTAAGCAACATTTTTATGATGTTCTGGCTCACTGTTCTGCCTCAATGCCTCCCCACAATAACAAGTCCAACTGATCATAGACTGAAATTCCCAGAGCCTTGAGCCAAACTTTTTCCTCCTTTAAGTTGATTTTTCTCAGGCATTTTATCACAGGGGCAAGAGGCTAATTGGGCTGGCTAGTTTTATGTCAGCTTGGGACAAGCTAGAGTCATCAGAGATAATGGAGCCTCAATTAAGAAAGTGCCTCAAGCCAGGTGTGGAGATGTCTTTAAATGCCAATACTTGAGAAGCAGAGGCAGGCAGATCTCTGTGAGGGCAGCCTGGTCTACAAAGCAAGTTTCAGGATAGCCAGGGCTGTTACACAGAGACACCCTGTCTCAAAAGAGATAGATAGATAGATAGATAGATAGATAGATAGATAGATAGATAGATAGATAGGGAGGGAGGGAAGGGAGAGGGAGCGGTAGGATGGGGAGGGGAAGAGAAGGGAAGGGAGGAGAAGGGACGGGAGAAGGCAAAGGAGGGGAAGGGAAGGGAAGAAAAGAGAAGAGAAGAGAAGAGAGAAAAGAGAAGAGAAAAGAGAAAGGAAGAGAAAAAAATGCCTCAATGAGATAGAGCTTTAGGCAAGCCTTTAGGGTATTTTCTAAATTAGTAATTAGTAGGAGAAGCCCCTGTGCATTGTGGGTGATGCCATCCCTGGGCTGGTGGCCCTTGTTCTTTAAGAAAGAGGGCTGAGCAAGCCCTGGGGAGCAAGTTAGTAAGCAGCACTCCTCTTAGGCTCTGCATCAGCTTCTGCTTCCAGAATCCTGTTCTGTTTCAGTTCCTGTCCTGACTTCCTTCAGTGATGAGCAGTGATGTGGAAGTATGAAGCAAATAAACAAGTTGCTTTGTTAATGGTGTTTCATCGCAGCAACGATAACTCTATGACACTGGCTTCCGCAGCTCCAGTTCGCTGACCAGGGAGTTCAAAAGCCTCTTTGGCTACACAGCGAATTCAAGGCCAGCCTGGGCTACATGAGACCCTGCATCAACAAGGAGAAAGAAAGACAAGAAGGAAGGAAAAGGAGAGAGGGAGGAAGAGAGGGAAGGAGGGAGGAAGGGTGCGAGGGAGGGAGGGAGGAAGAGTGGTAGGGAAGGAAGGAGGGAGGCAGAGAGGGAGGCAGGAAGGGAGGGAGAAAATAAGGAAGGGGAAATATCAATTGCAGGAAGGTAAATTGTTCATGTGTCACAGCTACAATGAAAAAATAGGATGCTGTAGCCATGGCTCAGTGGTTAAGATCACTGACTGTGGATCCAAAGGACCCTGGTTCGAGGCCAGCCTGGTCTACAGAGTGAGTTCCAGGACAGCCAGGGCTACACAGAGAAATCCTGTCTTGAGAGAGAGAGAGAGAGAGAGAGAGAGAGAGAGAGCAGTTTGGCTGTCTTTAGTCAGGTCCCTTAGAGTTCTTTAGAGTTCTTTTTTGTTGTTGTTGTTGTTGTTGTTGTTGTTGTTGTTTTGTTTTTCGAGACAGGGTTTCTCTGTGTAGCCCTGGCTGTCCTGGAACTCACTCTGTAGACCAGGCTGACTTCGAACTCAGAAATTTGCCTGCCTCTGCCTCCCAAGTGCTGGGATTAAAGACGTACGCCACCACTGCCCTGCGGTCCCTTAGAGTTCTGACAGTCCAATCTACTAGGTAATATTCATGGAACTTAGCAAGGGGTTTATCAGGAGTTGAGGAGGTAAGAATTTGCTTATCGAGAATTAAGGGTAAGTACCCTTTTCAGAAAGGACTCCCAGTTCTCCAGCAAGCATCTGACAGGAGCTTGTCCTGTTCCACACACTGTACTGGGCGCTCTAAGAGGAATGTAACGTAAAACAGTCTTCCAGAGTGGGAGTCGAGAATCTAGCTATTTTTCATCTAGAAACTGTCACTTCTTGCTTTACATCCAGAGCAAGCAAGCACCTTCTCCCCAGCTTGTTTATATCCAGAAACAGCTCTGTGTCTCTAATCCCTTGGATGGTGGTTGTTAGGTTTGCCAGGTATAACATTTTTTAGGATCATAAAAGGATTTGTGGGAAACATTATTATGAACAGTTAAAGGGCAGGTTGGGGCAAGAGGGAAGTAAGAGCTAAATTCCCAGAGGGAGCCCAACAGTAGTACCTGAGGTTAGAGACTGAAGCAAAGTGCCTCACTAGTGTGTAACTGCCCATCAGAGCAAACCAAGATGGAGGCACCAGCGAAGCTCTGGGGCATAACCAGGCTGAGTTTGACGGTTGGATTCAGAAGCCAGAGCAGCAGTATATACATTTCTAAAAGGAGGCTTTGCCTAATGCAGAAGAAGAGAGCAGTGTGAAGACTGTAGGAATCTCACTATCCTGCTGGCTAGTCATTTACTGATACTTATCAACCTACTGTGTGCTTGCCACTGCTTACTGAGGATGCTCAGGCACAAAGCTGATACTGAGGATGCTCAGGCACAAAGCTGATACAGTCTCTCACCTCATGAAGTGTGTGGTGTAGTGAAGAAGGCAAATGCTAGATTTCTGCTGGGCAGTAGCAAGGAGGTTTGTACCCCTCAATTCTGTTGCAGTTCCCGCTTACTAGAGTGTGCAGTTACAAGACTCAGTTACAAGACTCAAGTAATCAAAAAAGAGGATGTAGCTTGGGGGTACAGTGCTCTCCCTGTGTGTACAAGGGCATGAGTAAAATCCCCACCACCACATACAGAGAGAAAGAGGTTGGGCAGGAAGCAGAAAAGCGAGCAAGACAATACAGAAAACTTTTACCAAGCGTGGGGATGCACACCTTTGATTCCAGCATTTGAAAAACTAAAGCAGAATGAGAGAGAGTTCGATGCCAGCCTGGGCTGTATAAAAGACCTGTCTCAGGGGCTGGAGCAATGGTTCAGCAGCTAAGAGCTTTTGATGTTCTTGCAGAGGACCTGGGTTCAATTCCCAGAACCCACACTGCCAGCTCAAAACTGCCTGTAATTCTAGTTCCAAGGTTCTGATGCCCTCTTCTGTCTTTTTCTGGGCATCTGTAACTTAAAGGAGTGAATAATTAAGCGGGGCATCATGTTGCACACCTTTACTCCCAGCACTTGGGAGGCAGAGGCATGTTTAAGACCAGCCTGGTCTACATAGGAATTTCCAGGCTGGTCAAGGCTACAGAGTGAGATCCTATCTCAAAAGTTTAATTAATTACCATTCATACTTTAAAGATTAGGGGGATGTAGAGTAGAACTGTTGCCTAGTCTATTTTGAGCACTCAGACAATGCCAAATAGTCTGTAAAAACAGGAAACTACATAATCCTTACCACATTCAAAATAGAGGGTAATAACTGTTCCTGACACTTTGCAGATGAGAAACCTGAGGCTGAGAACGAAGGTCCTAGTCACGCAGCTGGTAAAAGACGAAGCTGGAATTGGGAGATACACCCTAAGGTTCTGCCCTCCTGCCGATGATCAGGATACACCGAGAACAGAAGTGCTGAGGGTCCCGAGGGTGACTCCTCCACAAGCATTTGTGTTATAGCTTTCCACGTATAATTAGGGGATTGCCTTGGACATGATCCACCAAAGAGGAGAAACTAACAGAATTATAGAAGGTCGTTGACTAATAGACAAGGGTGAATTCACATTCGGGGATCTGGTTAAGAAATGAAGAAGAGCCGGGCAGTGATGGTGCACGCCTTTAATCCCAGCACTTGGGAAGCAGAGGCAGGCAGATTTCTGAGTTCGAGGCCAGCCTGGTCTACAGAGTGAGTTTCAGGACAGCCAGGGATACACAGAGAAACCCTGTCTTAAAACAAACAAACAAACAAACAAAAAAAAAAAACAAAAAGAGAAATGAAGAATTTACTGACACTAAGAATTATAAAAGAAAGAAATGAATTACTAAAGAGAGATGGGTGATGTGAAGAGCTCTAAGTAAGTGACTTTTGTCTTTTATAGCCTCTGATAAATTCAGTTAGTAAGCTAGAGTCAGAGAAATAAATTACTAAGTTGTAGATAGGGTAAGAATAGTACAGCACGGTCCCTGATGGAGGAGTTGGAGAAGAGACTGAAGGAGCTGAGGGGGTTTGCAGCCTCACAGAAGGAGCAACAGTGTCAACCAGCCAGACCCTGCCCCCACCCAGGGAGCTCCAGGGGACTGGACCACCAACCAAAGTGTACACATGGAGGGACCCATGGCTCCGGCCACATATGTGGCAGAAGATAGCCTTGTTGGACATCAGAGGGAGGAGTGGCCCTTGGGCCTGAGGGCATTCAATGCCCCAGTGTAGGGGAATGCCAAGGCAGGAAGGTGGGAGTAGGTGAGTGAGTTGGGGAGCACCCTCATAGAGGGGGGGGGGGGGGGGAGGTTCCAGAGGGGAGATCTGGAAAGGGGATAACATTTGAAATGTAAATAAAGAAAATAGCCAATAAAAGAAAAAATGGGGAAAAAAAAGAATAGTACAGCATATCAATGTCTATAAAGGGAAAATTCAAATGATCAAGAGGGAAAAAAAGAGAAACATAAAACTCTTTAGAGGTCTGAGAATACAGCAAATTAGGAAACACACTTGTCTGGCATGTTCAAGGCCCTGTATTCCATTTCCAGCACTGAAATGTGGAGACCCTTTCTTGAGCCAGACATGGTGGCTCACATCTGTAATCTCAGTCCATAGAAAGTGAGACAAAAATATCCTGAGGTTGACAATCTGCTACAGGAAGATGAGGAGGAAACATGTCAAGACATGGGCAAAGGCGAGAAGCTCCCAAATCAAACTGTAACGGTGTCGGAAGAAATGCAAAAACTCACCAATGGGATCCATGGCCTTAAACAGCATCTCCACAGCGTAGGGCACTGTGAGCATAGTGAAGAGGTAGCCTAGAGTACAGCATATCAATACCGAGAAGGAGAGAACTTCTGTCAGCTGCACTTCAGATAGGATGTCGTCATCTACAGCCTCTACAGGAATGCACCAACAAACAATCCCCAAAAGAAGATACACAAATGGCCAATGAATATTTTTAAATGTTCAAAATCCTTAACCATCAGAGAAATAACAATTAAGACTCCAATGAGCTTCTCTTCTCACCCCAGTCAGAATGGATGTAGGGAAAGACGAGCTGGTCGTCACTCTTGGCAGGGTATGAATTGGAGGAGCCTACTATGGAAATCAGTATGGAGTTTTCTTGAACTAAAAATAGAACCACCGTACGTCTCAGTTTTACCATTCCTCAGCGTACAATTAAAGAAGTTTACATCCCACCACAGAGAGGGACCTATACATCCATTTATATTGCATTCTTCAAAGAGCCAGGAAATTAAGCCAGCCCAGGTGTCCATCAACAGGTGAATGGCTAATGAAAATGTGGGCCATATACACGGTGGAGTTCTACTCGGACATAAGGGAAATTAGATCGTGATATTTATAGGAAAGTGGATGAAATAAGACATTGTTATATCCAGAGTCAAAAGGCAAATGTGTGATCCTACATTTTGATTTTTATGTTTTGGTTCATATGGGAAACAAGAAGGGAATTGATCAGTAGAAGGAGAAAAGGTAAGTAGGATAGAATTTTAAAAGTTTGTAGAATATCTGTAACTTGAGAGAATAGAAGAGTCTCCTAGGGAGAAAGGGGGACAGCTAACAGGAATGGGGCAGGTTGGGGGCATGGAAGAAGGAATGGATAGGGGAAGAGCATCAACAAGAACAACGTATGCATGAAATATCATAATGAAACCCATTACTTTACAGGTTTATTTTAAAGCTTAATTCAAAAATGAAGATCATGAGTTTGAGCTAGTCTAAGCTGTAAACCAAGATCTTAACACTCAAACAAAGATAGGTAGACAGATAGATAGATAGATAGATAGATAGATAGATAGATAGATAGATAGATAGATACATAGATAGATAGATAGATAGATAGATAGATAGATAGATAGATAGAATCTTTGAAGCTCATTAATAGCTCTAAAATGTCCATACAACAACTTTTTAAATTATTTCTCTTTTTGGATATCATAATATAATTACATCATTTCCTCTTTCCCTCTTCCCCTCAAAGCCTCCCTTTCAAGTCTCCTGGCTCTCTTGCAAATTCATGGCCTCTTTTTTTCAATAACTATGACTATGCATATACTGGTATATTCCTAAATACATAAATACAGCCATCTTAGTCTGTGTAACATTACTTGTATTCATGTTTTTAGAGCTGACCATTTGGTATTGAACAGCCATGCTGCTTGCTAATAAGCATAAGCAGTGCAGCGATGCAGCCCGTAGGCATGCTCTTCCCTCGGCGTGCTCTTCCCTCGGCGTGCTCTTCCCTCGGCATGCTCTTCCCTCAGGAGGACTCCTTCTCCCCCTTTCAGCAGTTCTTAGTTGCCTGTGGTTCTCTGTGCATGGCTGTCTCTTAGGTTTTTCCCACGTAGTTTAGCATGTTCAGTGCTGTGGTCCTAACTCAGCTCACATTTGGGCAGTCATATTGGTAAGATTTTATGGGCATAAGAGACTTTGTCTCCTAGTAAACTGGCAAACTCCCTGATCCTGACTCTTACCATCTTTCTGCCTCCTATTTGATAAGAATCCCTGAGCCTTAGATGCAGGGGTGTTTTGTACGTTTCTGTTGGGACTAGGCTCCATAACTAAGTTTTGATTGGCTGTGGTTTTCTGCAATGGTTTTCATCTGTTGCAAAGAGAACTCTTGATGAGAGGTGGGGATTACCCTTATCTGTGTTATAAGGACAGGTATTTATAATGTAGTTAGGGATCGATTATGCTGGTTCGGTAAAGGAGCAGTTGTAGGTCCCCCTTCAAGACCCATGACTTCACTAGCCTTGGGGAGGTAACTACCTTGAAAAAAAAAAGCCCTATAATATGCCTAAGTCTGTGTATAATTATATGCATATAGTTTAAATGACATTCTCTCATCTGAGCTGACACTGCTCCCTCCAAGAGTCAAAGACAATCTAACAAAATCCCAGCACAAGGAATGGAAAGCCTTCTTTTGAGTTATTGATCAGGGTTGGCCAAGAGACGTCTACAGTGCAGTACCATGATACTAAATGCATATATGCTTATGCTTCCCTCGTCTTATTTTGGAGTTATTTTATATGTATCAGTATTTACCTGCCTTATATACATGCACCATGTGTATGCTTACCCACAGAGGCCAGAAAAGGGTACCAGATTCCCTACAAGCTACTGAGTTGTGATCTATCACGTGGGTGCTGGGAATTGAACCCAGGCCCTCTCTGAGAACTGCAAGTACTCTTAACCCATGAACCATCTCTCTCTAGCCCAGCCTCCTTTGATTTTTACAGTCTTGAGTTTGCTTATTTTTTTTTAACTTTCTCATCTAACCAATTAAAGCTTGCTTTAAAAAAAATATTCCTTTGGTTTAGGCTTCAACAGGGAGAAAATAAACTATATTTTATAAAATATAAAATGAAAATATGCATTGTTCCCCAATTGCCCTTATCAAATAAAATTCAGCAGTGGAGGCTTTAAATTAAAAGCTTTGTCCTGTTGGTCTTACCTGCTACATGCAGAATGTAGGGTCCAACATAGATGCTAATGTTCCAAATAATGAGTTAACTGTGGTTATATAATGGAACCTCTAGTGAGCTACCTAATTCTTTTTCCAGAATGTTAGAATACCAAGTTGCCAGGCAAGCTGTTTTTACAAAAAAGAAAGAAAGAAAGAAAGAAAGAAAGAAAGAAAGAAAGAAAGAAAGAAAGAGGGGCAGAAAGAAAGAAAGAAAGAAAGAAAGAAAGAAAGAAAGAAAGAAAGAAAGAAAGAGAGAGAGGCAGAAAGAAAGAAAGAAAGAAAGAAAGAGAGCCAGAAAGAAAGAAAGAAAGAAAGAAAGAAAGAAAGAAAGAAAGAAAGAAAGAAAGAAAGACTTTTCAAAAAGTCCTTCCAACTCAATGCTTCCTTTGTATTAGATGTAGTGACTTATTTCCACTCCAGCTGGAGAATTAAGTTTGAAATACTGTCCAGAATATTCTGCCTCAAAGGGTGGCATGCTGTGCTGCTTGATGGATATCAGGAGCCTGTTAAACACACTCGCACAGAATTGTCCTCACCATGAGAGCCTCTGAGTCATTCAAACATTTCCAACAAGCCAGACGTTCGTGGGACCGAGTCCTAAGCTGCATCAGTGCTTCAGGCAGACCTAGACGGATTAAGTTCGCAAAAATTCAGATAACTCATATCTAATTATCAATGAGAAGGAGACTTTGTCATAGATGGTTTTTACTGTACCAAAACAGGCACGTTGGGACACACACACACACATGCCTTGAGGACTCCAATCTGGGTTGGATCTACTCTAAAAGTTTCCAACTTAACAATCCCTTCAGATATTAAAGAATGGAAAGAAAAACTCAGGGCCAAGTTTTACATAGATGTAATATTCCACTGAAATACGTCTTGGTAGAATAAAAGGGACTCGGTGGAAATATAGATTTTATTAAATCTAGCACTTGGAGATAGAAAAAATAAGCCATAAATTATTTTAAGAAAATATTTAAGTTGCCCGTGTTTTCTCAACGATTTGTTTTACTCGTTTGAACAGTGGGGGAAGAGAGAACACTACATCTATAATGCTCGTTAAGGGCCTGTGCCCGTGGACTCCTAGAACAAGGAGAATTTAAGAACCTTTCAGAGGGAAAATATGATCTTCATTGCTCTTTCCCCTCTCTGTCTCTGTCTGAGGCGTGCCTCCTATTAAAACTCTTGGTTTCCAATTTACTCCCTTAAGATAAATGACAGCAAAATTCTGAAAATCATTTAGGGACCCTCAGATTATTTATAAGGGAGGTAGCTCAGTAAGAGTGCTTGCCTGGCAAGCACAAAATACTGGGTTCCATCCCCAGCACCTCACAACTCAGGCATGGGAGTTCAAGCCTGTGATCCCCAGTACTCCGGAGGTAGAGGTGAGAAGATCGGGAATTAAAGGTCATCCTCAGCTAGATAGAGGAAGTTTCAGGCTAGCCTGAGCTACATGAGCCCATTTCCAAAAGAAAAATTACAGAAAATGGTTATAACTAACAAAAGAGTGATTTTTATCACAAGCTGTAGTCAGAATGAATGGAAGAGCAAATGCTGTTGAGCAAACTAAGAAAAACATACTCAAAGCCCTCAACTTTGCTACCTGATAAATTTGTTTTTATACTTTCTGAGAGCGCAGAAGAAATTTAGGCTAGAAATCGGCACAGCTAGATTCTTTCTTATCCTGACTTCTCTACCTATTAGCTCAGAAAACTTGAGAAAGTTATTCCCCTTTCTAAGTTTCTATCTTCTCGTTTAAAAAAAAAAAAAACAAAAAACAAAAACAAAACAAAAACAAACAAAACAAAACAAAACAAAAAAAAACAATATGTATTGTTGTTGTTTTCTAAACAAAGTTTCTCCATGTGCCCCTGGCTGTCCCAGAACTTGCTCTGTAGACCTGACTGGCCTTGAACTCACAAGATACCCAGCCTGCTTCTCCCTCCCGAGTGCTGGGATTAAAGCTGGGCTACACCCCCGCCCAACTTCCTCAGCTTTTGATAAAGAAAAGCCATACAGAGAGCTGTGTCCACTCAATTTTCCCTTCTGTGACCCACACTCTGGAGCCAACAGACACTCCCACTTCCTGGAGCGCCTGTCTCCATGGGTCCTCACTGCCCCCACATCTCACATGGGAGCACTACATTCCTCTGACCTCCTGTTACAAAAAACGATGGATAGGCTGGGAGCTTTGGGCATCTTCACCCTCTGCTTCTGTCCTTGCTAGTCTCACCATCAGCGTCCTTTGCTGTCCTCCCTCAATCACTCAGCCTTGGAGCTATGTCACCATCATCCTAGTGTCATCCGCTGACAAAAGACGCCCGTTCTCACTGCTCTTTGGCACAGTAAGCCTAACCCTAACCAGAGAAAACAGCCGAGAGAACGAAGTAAATCTCTTTCAAAGGAAAAATCCTCAGGCACCCCTGTAAAAAGATGGGTGTAGCTACAAATGCCAACTACCCCTGAACTTGGGGACAGAGAATGGCAGATTCTGAGAGCTTACTGGCTAGCCAGGCTAGCCCAAAGGACAAGCTTCTGGCCGAGTGAAAAAGCTTTTATCAAGAAAGTAGAGCAGAGCCGGGCGGTGGTGGCGCATGCCTTTAATCCCAGAGGCCGGTGGATTTCTGAGTTCGAGGCCAGCCTGGTCTACAGAGTGAGTTCCAGGATAGCCAAGGCTACACAGAGAAACCCTGTCTCAAAAAAAAAGAAAGAAGGAAAGAAAGAAAGAAAGAAAGAAAGAAAGAAAGAAAGAAAAGAAAAGAAAAGAAAAGAAAAGAAAAGAAAAGAAAAGAAAAGAAGAGCAGAATGATCGAGGAAGAAAGACAAAGTCCTTCTCCAACCTCCTCATGTGCTCACATGGCCATGCACATCTACATACACACATATGTACCACACATATCTACATACATTCTCCTCCCCCTCCCCCTCCCCACACCACATTAAACTATGACAGAACTCATCTACAAATTCAGTAAAGAAGCAGGTGCAGAGTCAGCACACAGATATCAGCAGCATTTCTATCCAGCCACAGTGAGTTATCCACCAATATGATCAAGAAAATAACCCCACTTACAATAGCATCCAAAACAAACAAAAGGCTCAGGAAAAAGTTTTAATTATAGAATTAAAAAAAAAACAGCCCCACACTGAAAACGAAGCAACAGTAAAGAAATTGAAGAAGACACAGATAAATGAGAAGAACAACCTGATTTGAAAATGGGTAAACAAAAGGATTTCTCAGAACAATATGTTCAACAGGTATATGGGGAACTGCTTGGTACTGCTAACCACTGGGGACTGGAAACTGAAGTGATTATGTCACTCTCCACGTCTGTTATCACACATTGTTAATAGATAGATAGATAGATAGATAGATAGATAGATAGATAGATAGATAGATAGATAGGGTAGGTAGGTAGGTAGGTAGGTAGGTAGGTAGGTAGGTAGGTAGGTAGGTAGGTAGACAGAATAGATAGGTAGATAGATAGATAGATAGATAGATAGATAGATAGATAGATAGATAGATAGATAGATAGATAGATAGAGACAGACAGACAGACAGACAGACAGACAGACAAGTGATAAAAGGCATCAGTGGCAACAGAAAGGGAACCATTCCTCTCTGTCTGTAGAATGCAAATCAGCATACAGTTTGGAAGACAGAATGAAAACACCTCAAAAGCTGAATGTCAGGCACCATTCAACCTGGCAATGCCATTTCTGAGCACATACCCAGTAAAAACAAAATAAATATGTCAAGAGACGTCTGTGTTCCTGTTTTCATTGCATCTCTATCCACAACAGCCAAGATGTAGGACAAACAGGTAAAAATGGACAGATTCAAAAAATATTCCAGGGCTGGAGAGATGTCTCAGCACTGACTGCTCTTCCAAAGGTCCTGAGTTCAATTCCCAGCAACCACATGGTGGCTCACAACCATCCATTATGAGGTCTGACGCCCTCTTCTGATGTGTCTGAAGACAGCTACGGTGTACTTATTTATAATAATAAATAAAATCTTTGGACCAGAGAGAGCAGGGCTGGAGTGAGCGGGACTGACCAGAGCAAGCAGAGGTTCTAAATTCAATTCCCAGCAACTACATGATGTCTCACAACCATCTGTACAGCTACAGTGTACTCATATACATAAAATAAATACATAAATAAATCTTTAAAAAAGAATATTTCAGACAGGGCAGCACACATCTTTAGTGCCAACACTCAGGTGTCAGAAACAGGGAGATAGATCTCTATGAGTTTCAGGCCAGTGAAGGCTACATAGTTAGGCCCTGTCTCAAAACACCAGGAAAAAGTAGAGGAGGAAGCAGGGAGGATGAGGAGAAGGAGGGAAAAAGGGAAGGATTAAAAATGAGGAAAAAAATGGTTTTTAAGGCTGTAGATGTGGAAGAGAGGAAGTTGAAATATTATTTTGTTTAAAGAGAGAGAGAAATTCTAATTTTTGGCCTTTTGCAAGCTTGGTGGCAGTTGGCTTCTCTGCACCCTATTCCATATCTAGCTTGGACTGCATTATGTACCATTGGTTGAGTCTTAAAGATCTTGACCTTGGACTCATTACACCCCTCTACTTTTATCAAACACCTCTTGAAAAATAGTAACCTTGAATGTGAGTGACAATCGGACCGCAGCTGAGTGGCCACACCATGCTGCAGAAAACCATGAACAGAGAAGGAAAATCGTCAACAAGGGATCAGCAGTCTCAAAAAGACCTTGAGCTCTGCCCAATGATTCCACTATAGTTCTCAGGCCATCTCACAACCTGTTCTTCTCAAAGGCGTATTTCAAATGTCTTTCCTTAGTTCCTCAATTCTGAATTCTCCTTTACACTACGCAAAGATCCGTGCCCCCCCCCCTTTCAAAATAGTTTCATAACCTTGGCCTTCCTTTAGCAAAACAGAGGGAACTATTTCTTCCTGCACCAAAACTAGCCTTCAGTGGCGAGGAACAACAGAGTTGCCTGAACCAACACCATCAGCATCATTCAGAAAACTACTTTTATAAAGGCAAATTCTGTTTGGACTGCGAGAGTGATTTGTACCTTTAGCCCCCAGAGTCAGGAGGCAGAGATGGGAGGCTCACAAGTCTGAAGCCAGCCTGGTCTACACAGCAAAAGGCCAGTTCTCATAAACAAGGCAAATGCACAGTTCACAGTCTCCATTCACTGAATCAGAAATTCTGGGCCGGGTGTGGTGGCACACGCCTTTAATCCCAGCACTTGGGAGGCAGAGGCAGGTGGATTTCTGAGTTCAAGGCCAGCCTGGTCTATAGAGTGAGTCCAGGACAGCCAGAGCTATACAGAGAAACCCTGTCTCGAAAAACCAAAAAAAAAAAAAAAAAAAAAAAAAAA
>JADRCD010217508.1:13368-28085 GCA_019843815.1 Montemys delectorum
AAAAGAAAAAGAAGAAGAAAAAAGAAAAAAGAAAGAAAGAAAGAAAAGAAAGAAAAGAAATTCTGGGAGTGAAGGCAGCAACCTATGTTTTAACAGGCCTTCTCAGTAACTCTAGAATAAAACTGAGAGCTCATTATATCGCAAAGCTGTCTGTTATGCTCTGTGAAGCTAAACTCCAATGCAAGCTTTAGAGTCCCCTCTTGTCCCCATTCTGTCTTGTACACCAAATCTTTTACTCTCTGCCCTTCTCAGTGGCCATAGATGGGTTGAAGTTGCCTTTGAGCCCTTCCTTTACCCAGGATCACCTCACATGACTGACATCATCTCAAAGGGTTCTAACCCTTAAGACCTTATATTCTTTTGATATTTCTTCCTCCATTGTAGTTTTTCTCTAGGTATTGGATTGCCCTCTTCTTTTTCATTAATTATTAACAATTTTCCCTTTCATCTTATATTAGTAATTTCTCTAAGTCAATTGTTTTGAAACATATATATATATATATATATAGTGCAGACTTCATCCCAAGTCATATTATTTCCTCAGGGTCTTCCAAGAATTCTAGATGCTTGAAATGTATGATCTTTCCATGAAAAGCAAGAATTTCATATCCTCCCCCCACTTTTTTTTTTTTTTGCAACAAGGCATCTTTTTATCTTTTCATCCAGGTAGGACTTTCTTTCCCTTTATCTAATTGTCAACTCCTAGTATTCTTACAGATCTCAAGTCTAACATCTCTCCCTTTAAAAAACAAAAACAAAAACAAAAACAAAAAAAACCAAAACTTCCTTCACCAGCTTAATACTAATCACACTACAACTTTACTGGGTTTGTACTATTTAATTGACACTTGTCTCTTTAATAGAAGCTGTATGTAAACAAAACTGTACTGATTTGCTAGATATGATGTCCCCCATACTAGGCACAGTTCCTGGCACACAGCAGTCATTTAATAAGCTCATCCATATCAGATAGCTTAACGTTTATGCAGGTTTGGTTTACTTTCTGATGGAATTGGTGTGTTACATGAACACCAATGACTCTAGCAACTTAGGAAGGAAAAAAAAAGCTATAAGTTCATTCATTGAAACAAAAAGGAGGCTGAAGAGATGATCCATCGCTTACTAACACATATTACTGATGGAGAGGGTTAAAGTAGGGATTCCAGCCCCCACATCAGTCAACTCACAACCTCCTGTAAGTACAATCCAAGGGCGCCAATACCCTCTTTTAGTCTCTGAGAGTACCTGCTCTTGTGCGCACATATACGGGGCCATATATAATTTTAAAAGATATAAATAAATCTTTTTGGAAAAAGATTTTAAAAAAGAAAATTAGGGGCTGGGGACTTGCCTCACAAGCATGAGGGCCTGAGCTGAGATACCCAGAACCCATGTAAAAGAGATAAGTAGGCGTGTTGGCGAACCATTAATCCCAGTGTTCAAAAGGCAGAGAAAGATAGTCAGCAAGCTTGAGGTTCATTGGGAAACACTGATTCAATATATGAGGTAGAAAGTAATCAAGGAAAACACCCCAAATCAACCTTGGGCTTACACATGCATGGGCCCCCATATATACAGACATCAGTACATACATACACACATACACATCCTACACAGATATGTACGAAAAATTACTGGAAAGTAGACTGAGTTCTACATTTTCCTTTCATAGCCACACAAAGGAAAATTGCTGGTTATCAATCAACAGGAAAGCAGAGGCAGGAAATGAGAACAGAGTCACAGAGTCCCTCTGGGATGCCACACAAACACTGTAGGGACACTATCCAAAGGGGAAGGTTATGTTTGTGTGAGGGTTCAAAGCTCTGTCAAACACCTCTAAGTAATGCCAATCCAGGGTCTCAAACATGAAAACGGCAGAACATTACCTTAGTCTTTCCCCCCTCCCTTGTCCCGTAAATGCTTGTGTATGTCTTAGAGGCCACAGAAACCACAAGGCATAGGACAAACACAGAAGGTACAGGAAGCAGAAGTGAAAAAGTGCAGGAGGCCAGATCACAGTCTGTGTACTCAGAAATGTTCCAAAAGATGAGACACAAGCTGGGAGTGGTGTTGAGTGCCTTTAATGCTAGCACGCAGGAGGCTGACACAGGTGAATTTGAGTGCAGCCTGGACTACAGAGCAGCTTTATGACACACAAGACTACACAGAGACATCTTGTCTCAAAGAAAGAGAGAGAGAGAGAGAGAGAGAGAGAGAGAGAGAGAGAGAGAGAGAGTGTGTATGTTTCTGTGCTGCCACCATTAAAGTTGACAATACCTGCTTGTTATTATAAATGTATTTAAACTACAGGAATTTAGATAGAAATCAGGTACGGAACAACCACACACACACACACACACACACACACACACACACACACACACACTGACCTAAAGAAAGGTTTGTTTTGGCCCACATATATAGCGAGTCAGAAGTCTTTCTAACTCTGTCAGATGATCAGTATGTCACAGCTTTCCCCCATGAGGGGAAACAAAACTTAATGATCATTGACTCTCTCCGAAAACAGCCAAAATCACGTCAACAGATGGGTGACTGTCGATTAGCCATTTGTTAAGCAGTGTGGGTCTCTTGGCAGCTCTCAAAACCCCGACAAAATGAGCTGGGAATCAGGAACTTCGATGGAAGAATCAGGCCTCTTGAATCTCATTTTTAATTTTTCATCGTATTTTATATGCTTGATAGGAAAACAATATGGTGAGAAAATAATGACATGAGAAGAAGGGGATGTTGCTGAACATCAACCAAAGTCACTTTGCCAAGACCTTTCTGGGCTTCTGTGTTCCTCAGAAAAGTGACCTTTCTAAAGTTAATGCTAGCCAGCAAGGGCAGAGACCACAGTCCGAACTCTCTCCAGTTATTATAAAGACACAACATGGCTGATGTCTACATGAAATCACAAGCCAGACTGGGTCCAAGCACTGAGAAGGGAAAGTGGAAATCAATTGTCTCCAATCAAGTGGCACTGGATATATCAACCATACTCCAGAAAGGCCCCATGCTCAAAAGTAGTTGGCCAACACACAACAAATTCAAAAAACAAGGTTTTGAAGGGTTTGGGTCATTTTTTTTAAATCATCAATATATTTATAAATAAGTAGTCATTTTTAAAAAATATCAATGCATTCATAAATAAATACCATCATAAAATAAGTTCATAAGTGAATACATCACACAAAGTATTTTCCCCTAAAATTTGTCATGTCAGCTTCTTTGTTAGGACATGAAATGCCAATGTTCAAGAGCCAATGTGAACATAAGTAGAAAAAGAATCCATGAAAAACTTCTCCGTCTCTAAAGTGTTTAAGGAAGGTTAAGTGTTTAAGAAGATTACAGTCAAAATTTACATTCAGGTACATAAACATGTTTTCAAATTCCATTAGAACACGGTGGTCATGCCTTAATCCCAGCTTGTAGGATAGGGAAACAGGAAGAGCATGAGTTCAAGGCCAGCTAGCCTACATAGTGAGATCCCATCAGAGAAAACTAAGAAGAGAGGATTGCCAGTACGAAGGCTTGCCACACAAGCGGAAGCCACATAAGTGGAGAGGTGCTGCTTATTGTCTTATACCTTGTAGTTTGCTCAACCTGCATTCTTATAGAACCCAAGACCACCAGCCCAGGGATGGCACCACCTAGGGTGGGTTTGGCCTTCCTTTGTCAATCACTAATTAAGAAAATTCCCATGACTCTAACCAAGCAAGTGAATGATCTGTATGACAAGAACATCAAGTCCCTAAGGAAAGAAATCAAAGAAGATCTCAGAAGATGGAAAGATCTCCCATGCTCATGGACTGGCAGGATTAATGTGGTAAAAAATGGCCATCTTGCTGAGAGCAATCTACAGATTCAATGCAATCCCCATCAAAATTCCAATTCAATTCTTCATAGAGTTAGAAAGTACAATTTGCAAATTCATTTGGAATAACAAAAAACCTTGGATAGAGAAAACTATTCTCAACAATAAAAGAACTTCTGAGGGAATCACCATCCATGACCTCCAGCTATATTACAGAGCAATAGTGATAAAAACTGTATGGTATTTGTACAGAAACAGGTAGGTAGAACAATGGAATAGAATTGAAGACCCACATACTTATGGTCACTTGATCTTTGACAAAGGAGCTAAAACCATCTAGTGGGAAAAAGAGAGCGTTTTCAACAAGTATTGCTGGTTCAAATGGTGGCCAGCATGTAGAAGAATGCAAATCAATCCATAGAAGCAGAAGGTGGGGGGGTAGGATAGAGGGCTTCAGAGGGCGGGGACCAGGAAAAGGAATAACATTTGAAATGTAAATAAAGAAAATATCCAATAAAAAAAAGAAAAAGAAAAATCCCTATAACTATATCGTATAGAGGCATCTCCTCAGTTAAGGTTCTAGTTTGTGTCAAGCTGATATAAAACAACTCAACACAGTTCCTTACACTGAAACTCAAATAGCAGAGGCCACCAGCCGAGCTGCTCAGCACACACACTGTTGACCCCACAGTTTTCTGATTCCTATGATCTAAGGGACACAAACTGGACTGATACAGTAGCCAGCAAGGAATAGCAGCAGCCACCAGAACCTCAAAGAAAGTAAACCATAGACTCTCCCCACACTGTAGGCCTGGGTGGTACTAGCACCTGTGTCTCCAGCAGATTCATGCTGGTTCTTTTTTTTTTTTTTTTTTTTTTTTTTGTAGGCTACAGTTAGAGGCCACATGCCAGGGTGGTAGTATCCTTGAGAACTGTGTTTCAGAACTTGGTTTGGTTTTTTTTTTTCCCCTCTTCAAACTCATTGGAATCTAATGGCAACAAAAACCTCTCACAAACTCTACAAATGACTACAAAGCACTGTGGTTTATGACTTCCTTTTACTGATCTTCTGGAAAACAAAGGGCACATGAAACAAAGAGTGCCAGGCTTCAGTTTACAAAAAAACAGCAGTAAGCCTTGATAGCTGTAGTGGTTTGAATGAAAGTGGTCCTCATAGGCTCATAGTGTAGCACCATTAGGAGGTGTGGCCTTGCTGGAGGAGGTGTAGCTTTGGTGGAGGAAGTGTGTCACCAGAGGGTGGGTTTTGAGATCTCAGGTGTTCGAACCATACCCAGTGTCTCTCTCTCTTCCTGCTCCCTGTGCATCTAGATGCAGAACTCTCAGCTCCTCCTCCAGCACCATGTCTGCCTGTATGTCACTATGTTTCCTACCATGACAACAGTGGACTTAACCCCTGAACTATAAGCCAGCCTAAATTAAATGTTTTCCTTTATAAGAGTTTCAATAGTCACAGTACCTACTCATAGCAATAGAAACCCTAACTAAGACAACAGCACAGCCTGTAATCTCAGCACTTGGGAAACTGAGGCAGAAGGAGCTCAGTTTGAGGCAAGACTCACTTTTAGAAAAGATCAGAATAGTTTAGTGGCCTAGAATTTAGATTTATTTTACTGATGTACTACATCAGTTCTCTCGGGTCTTACAGCACAGTGACAGGAACCATGACAGAAAATCCTCCCTACAGAAGCTCCCACTGGATGGGGAGGACTGTTTACAGGAGAAGTGTGTCTCACCATTTTCATGTGACTTTATTGAGCCATTTTAGCCCGAAACTCCTCTCTGTGATTGAGCACGCCAGAAACAAGTTAGCTCCTTATCACCTCCATCTCACCTCAGCGCCAGGATAAAAATAATGCAAATGCCCTGGGGACCTTCACCAGATTTTCAATTCCTATTTCTATCAAAACACATCTTCTATTCCTCTGAGAAATGCTAAGGGTCTTGTTAAAATGTGTCTTATCCAGTAGGGTTAACACAAGATGACACCAGTGATCCCTGTGGTAGAATTGTGTGCAGACAGCCAAAAATATCCTCTAGGAACTGTTACGGGTCAGAAACAGGTATAAGCAATGTGGAAAATGGAGCAGGGTCTCAGGTCTCAGGGAGCACACGCTGATGGTGAGGTAGGGATTAGACAATAAATAAACAAATAAGTCCATTTTGGCGGATCATAAGTGATCTGGAAAAAAAATCAAACAGCCTCAGGTGATTAAAAAAAAAAAAAAAAAGCTGCCTCCATCACATGGTAAGGTAACATGAATCATGAAAGATAAGAAATAGTCAATCACATTGTTCATAAAATTCCTTAGGCCAGAAAAGGTCCTGAGGCCTCAACCCTACTCAAAGAACAACAGAGTAAAGCTGGGAACAAGAGACGTGGTCCTGCCCAGGGAAGAGAACACCAGTTCATTCTGCACTGCCAAATGGTCAACCCTGAAAGCATACATACAAGTAATATTATATGGACTCAGCAGGTCATATTTAGGAATACACACATGCACACAAACATGTAAACATGCAATAACAGTTGTTGAAAATAGAAAAATAGAAACCATGAATTTGAAGAATAGGGAGGTTTTGGAGGTAGGAAAGGGAGGAGAGAAATGTTGTAACTAAAGTACAATCTCAAAATAAACAACAACATCAACAACAACAGCAACAACAGCAACAAAAAGAAAACCTTCCCCTAGACCACACTCACTATGTTAAGGTTGGTTAACACCAAGGACTCTGTTTTCAATGATGAAGAAATGGGGGTGGGGGTCAGAAGAAGCTGGCGTTTCGTGAAAAACAGGATGTGGAGAAAGGGCATAGGGCGGTACAGAGGCTTCAGGTTGCCATCAAATGTATCAGGGCATGTTTCCTGGGTAGGTTACAGTCTGAACCTCACCTCTCAACTATTTTCAAACTGGTTTGTTGAGACAGTCAAGCCCCAATGTTGTGAGGTTCTAACCCCGGCTGGGTCATTTCCACAGTGACATAATTATTTTCAGGTTTGAGCAGCTGTGAGACCCAGTCCCGCAGGCACACATTTCAAAGACTCGGCAGTTGTTCTCAATCGGTCCATTTCTGAAGCAACGAAGAACAATACTGAACTCTTATGTGTCCGGTCAATGTGGTTAAGCAAAGTTCACTGAGGACTCCTGCTAGGCAGACCCAGGTTAAAGGTTCTTCATTGGATCCAAAGGAACAATGGGCAGTTTCAGAGCCTTACCTTGAAGAATGGCGACCCTCTGTTCTCCTCTCCTCCAAACCAACCCTCCGATTTCCCTGCATCATCCATTTGTATAGAATCAACCTCAAAAAAATAGACTTATTAGTTCTTTGAAAAGGTCATACAGCATATTTTGATCAGACTTTCCTTCCACCCCTAGCTCCTTCTGGAACCATTTCCACTATCCCCCCTGACCCTCTACTCATGCCCTCTGTTTAATAACCCATCCAGTCCAATTTGTGCTGCCCATATACTCTTGGGTATGGTGCCATCCATGGAAGTGCAGTTGACTGACTTGGATTCACATCTTAAAAGGAAACTGAGTTTCTCTCCCCAAGATGCCATCAACTATCCACAGCGCCTCTGTTAATGTTAGCTGCCCCAAAAGCCCTTCCTCCTTCATGCTAGAATGTTGACTGCCTTGGTCTGGTACCTACCTCTTGCAGGCAACCAAAGCTTGCTATGATTTCAGGAAGACACTGGTCCTGTCACATCTAGAAGACGCTGTCTCACTTTGGACTTCCTGTGACCTCCAGCTCTTACAGTCTTTCCACTGCAGCTTTCTCAGTGCTCCCTTGATCAGGAGGTGGTCTTGACATGTCATTTGTGGCTGAGCCTCTACACTTTGACCAGTTTTGAGTTTCTACATTAACCACTGTCCACTGCACAAAGAAACATCTGCACAGAATCAGCTTTAAAGACAAGTAGAGCTGCCTCACTTAGTTTACATCTTGCTTATCGGTCGGCTACTCTTAGGTGCAGTACTTTGTGTTCACAACAAAAGTGGTAAAATGAAAGGTCCACAGGGGACAATTGTGAATTGAACAGTTGGTCTGGTTAAATGTGTGGAAGGTAAATGCCACAGCTGCAGTGTTGCTCTATCTCTGCATTATTATTATTATTATTAATTATTGTTATCATCATCATCATTATTATTATGCTTCCCATAGCTTTCTTCCGGTGAACCTGCACCCATATTTATCCTTTGTACATCATTCTTAACTCTGGACTTCCTCATTCTCTTTTCTGCTTTACAGCTTCCTGCCTTTATTTCCAATCTAATCTATACCCTAATGGGGGTTTCAACTGGTTAATTTGAATTTTCTTGCCATGAGTGATTCCTGCTACTAGCAGCGGCAACATAGCATGGGAAGTTATAAAACTGTCCCTTCTCTGTTCAGCCTCACGGTCTGTGCCTTTGCAGGTCTTTCGGGTGATAAGGCCATGCTCTAGAGACTGAACAGACTACTGTTTGGAATATAAATGAGGAGTAAGAAATGACTATAACTTCTAGATGTCTATCTGGCTTTTGAAGGGTCTTTTAAGTCTCTTTATAAAGACACAGTTTTGAAAAGTGCAGGATTGAGTATGAGAGTATGCTACAAAGCAGACCGCATAGGAGCTGCTGACTCTCACTACCCCTGGGGCTTCACTGATGACAAGGACAACTGGATGTGGGTTCAGAAGCCGTCAGAACACCTCACCAGAAAGCGAAGGGGAGATTCAAATGGCGGGGTACTCCATACAGCTTATGTTCAGAAGACAGAATAAAAGGTCTCTTAAAACATCCTCCCTTGGGATATTAATGGCCAGCCTCTAATCACACATCATTTATTGAATGTGAAAGGAGGACTGGTGTGGGCAAGGTGGGATGACCTGGTAATTTATTTTACTTCTTGGAGTCGCAACCCAGTTTCTCTGAGTTCAGTGGGGTCAAAGAGCTTAAAATGTTATCTAGGATAAGGCAAACACATAATTTTTCTCTTGCTTTATTCTTCTATTTTTTTCTTTAATAATTAATTAAAAGACATCCTTTACCCCATGAGATGAAGTTACACCAGTCCTTATGGTGATTCATAAAATGAATTCATTATGTCTATAAAATTAAGCTTGCTTAGGAGCCCAGCAGCCAGAATTTCCATCTGAGGGAAACATTCTTACCAAACCTTAACCATACCCCAATCTTCCTAGTACAGTAACATCCTCCTGGGCTTACATTTTCCATCAAGGCTCTGACTTCTCTGCAAAACCCTTTTAGAGTGATGTGTCTTCTGGCTGGCGGAGTTTGAAAGTCAAGCAAACAAGCCTTTCCAGGGCTAACACTGAGCTAAGAAAACATTTTCTGCATGACATTTAGGGCCAAATGAGGAACCAAAGTCTTCATTCTTTTACTCAGGACTAGGTTTATGTCTCCACGGGCAATGTGAAATGGAGTGTGGAGAAATGATCTCATGAAATAAATTAGTTTAGACAGTATGCCTGGCTTGTTCCTACCCCCACTGTGTGAGTGTGTGTGTGTGTGTGTGTGTGTGTGTGTGTGTGTGTGTAAAACAGCAAGGTTAGGAAACAATACTACCAGATTCTGGCTTTTTAATCTTCATTTTGCCTCTTATGGACCAGGTGACCTTTAGCTTGAGACTCCCTAAATTTGTTTCCTCCCTTTTCTGTTGTATGACCCTGTAAGACCTGATCAATCAGGGTGGAGAGGAACAGAGAGGCATAGAAGGACAGAACTCTGTGGTGGTGTATCAAAACCCAACATTGCTGCTGCTAACTGTCCCTTCTAATATTTGCATCCAGTTGTATGCAGACACGTGACACCTTTTCTTGGGCACATGCTGACACACCACAGCTTTAACCTTTCAATGTCTCCCACCAGGACCTCCAAGCCATACATTTCCCAACAGTGGATCAACCCACTATCTCTATCATGACCCCTACCATAGCAGCCTCCAGAACAAGATATCAGAATTAGGAAATTGAATCTGAGGTTCTCACATGGGAGGCCAGGGCATGGATCAGGCTGAGCACACTGGGGGATTTTCAGCTGAGTTGACTGGTGGGGTTCATAAAATCTCTTTCATTTTTCACCAGGAGATTCCAAGTTTTATATATTTATTATGCCTCTCATTATGTCACAGCCAGCAGCATATTTTGCTTGTAGCAGCGCCTAACTGGGAATAATTTTGGAAACCACAATGCTTATGAGACTTGGACTGCTGGGGCACCAGCAAGCCAGCTTTGCTTTTTATTAACAGAGTTAAATATTACTTACGTTTATACCCTGGTGCACCCTGCCATTATGGCATTTTTTTGTTGTTTTCTTTTCCCCCCTACCAACAACTACAGAACATGAGGATAATTCAGCCTGGATTTCTCCACTCCCCACCTCCACCTTGTACCAGTTTCAAGGAACCTAGTGGAAATGTAATTTATGTAACTCCTTTCGTTCATACTGAAAGGCATTGAGCATTGAGTGGCAAGAGCAATAACAGTTATTTTCATGGCCAATGTGCCTCAGTGAAATATAGTACACCCTCACCTCCATGCCTTCAAGCCACAGTCCACCCTTAAGCAACTGGTGTCCATGGGTGGTTGTCAATATAGATCAACCTTAGAGGAAAATTATGTTCTCTAAAAAAAGTTCTTTGGCCTGTACTATAATACACAAGGAGCACGGTGATTACAGACGGGTTTCTGCCTCTTTAAATGTTTCCATTCTTTTCCTACACGGCCTCCTCTGTGAGCTCATCTGGCTCATATTTGACCATAAAAGAATGAGTTTGGGTCACTCACTTTCCATAAAATGCAATTTGAGTCTCTCCGTCTTCAGAAGTAAAATGTTTATATGCTTCACTTAGCATTGTTTTTATAAACCCGATGAGACTGTTAACCGAGTTCCTTCTGGTGGGGAAAGATTTTGCTTTCTAGCACAGACAAGATAAAAACATACAGGCAGATTGAGAGAGGAGAAGAGTAAGATGGGTGTTAAAAGAAGGGAAGGACGAGAAGGCAAGATTTATGCTTTTACACTTTGGAATCCATGAGAACGATGGCCTTGGTACAAGAAGTGTTTAAAGTTCCATGAATCACATCCCATCCTAAGCCTCAGGGGGACACCAACAAGTCAACCAGGCTGGCTCGTGTCTTCAAGTCACTACAGAAATTCACGACCACACACCTTTAAAAAAATCTTGGAGCTTGAGAGATGGCTCAGCAGTTAGAAACACATGTTTCTCTTGAAGAGGACCCGAGTTCGGTTCCCTGGTACCCACATAGTAGCCCACAACCATATGTAATTCTAAATATTAGTTCTAAGAGATCTGATACCCTTTCCTGACCTCCACAAGTACACACACACACACACACACACACACACACACACACACACCTGTGCGCACCTACGCACACGTGAGTGCTTGTAGAGGACCCGAGCTCAATTGCTAGCACCCATGTTAGGAGACTCATAACTGCCTAAAATTCCAGCTCCAACATCTTCTGGTCTCTGGGATCATTTCACTCCTGCTCAAGAGTACACACACAGGCTGGAGAGGCGGCTCAGGGGTTCAGAGCACCGACTGCTCTTCCAGAGGGCCTGAGTTCAGTTCCCAGCAACCACATGGTCGCTCACAACTATCTATAATGGGATCTGATGCCCTCTTTTGGGGTGTCTGAAGACAGCAACAGTGTACTCATATACATTCAGTGAGTAAATAAATCTAAAAAAAAAAAAAAAAGAGTACACACACATACATTCATGTATACACAATTTTGGGGTTTTGGGGTTTTTGCCTTTTGCCTTTTGAGACAGAGTTTCTCTATGCGTATTTCTGGCTGTCCTGGGACTTGCTCTGTAGACCAGACTGGCCTTGAACTCACAGAGATTCGCCTACCTCTGCTTCCTGAGTGCTAGGATTGAAGGTATATGCCACTGCCAACTGACATAATTTTAAAATTAAAAAAAAAAAAAAGCCTCATGAAATACTGGCACTCACACACACATCAAATATACACAAATACACTGATAGCAGGATAGATAGACAGACAGACGGATGGGGAGAGAGAGAGAGAGAAGAACTGGGTCCAAAAAGAACTAGGTCACTGAACTACTTCCCTCCAGAACTCATGATGCCCAGAACATTCTCTAAACTATTTTGGAGTGATGAACGAACAAATTCGGTGTTCCGTGGGTCTGAGCTAAGTAGTTCTAGGCAATGTATCTGGTGATCATGAGCTCAGAAGCCGGATTCAGAAGCGCATCATTCCAGACACGTCTTTGACCTTAAATGTTCTGCTCCCAGTTTCTATATCTGGGGAAAAAAAGATATTGGAATCTACTTCATAGATGATAAAGATAATTGAGAATAATATTTTCAGGATCACAGGTAAGATATAGCAAATGCTATTGAAGTGTCAGTATGCCCACCAGGTAGCAACATTCTGAAAAAAAAAAAAAAACACCAATCACATCCAAAGCTACTGAGTGATAGAGGCAAGACAGAACTGCCCAGGTCACAACTTGAAATGGCATAAAGCTGCCCTAATCGTTTGAGGGTTACCACTATTATAGTCTACTTGCGGCCATGTTTTTCATAATTCTTTTTGTTGCAAAATCTGTTAGTTAAGCAGAGCCCCATGGGTATGTGTTTTAGGGAGTCTAAAATAAGAATGATCATTTTTGCATGTACAAAAAACCCAGAGCATTTTCCACCATGCCCTTCTAAACATTCTCTTTACCCAAGGCAGGCACAAACACAATCCATCTTTACTAAGAGAATGGAAGTCCATTCATTCTGTAGCTGGCCACATACTCAACCGTCTGAAAATCAGTCTGTGATGGCATGTCAGAAAATGAATGGTGGGGCTGGGAAATCCTTCATTGTGGCTGCCTAGGGTTCTGTCTCTAAAACGGTCCACTCCACCTCTATAAAGTGAGGTGCCCCTCTAATCACAGGACAGACCAAAGCACTCCCCACACACATTCCTTCAAACAAAGCATGATCAGATACGCAAGAGGATGGTGGCCTTGAGAGCACAGAGGAACCAAATCCCATCCTCGTGAATTCTCAGGCCTTTCTCCTGTCCTCCTCAGTGTCCTCCCATGTCATATGTAGATTTACATTGATATGTGCACTTTATATATACATTTACACATACAAATCCACATGATCCTTCTTCTTTCCAGTTAGAGAACTCTTTTCCCAAGAAGCTTGAGGCCTTTTTAAGCTCATTTAGAGGTTGAGTTTGCTTGCTCATATTTACCACAAGGTAATCAAATAGCTCCTCACAGATTCCAGCAAGGAAAGGAGGCTGTGTTACCCATCAGACTTTGTATCCCAATTCGTAGAGTCTAAAAGAAAATATTGTCTCTCCCTACCATGATGACACCAAGATGGATGGATAGGTGTGCTTTATAATTCACTAGGAATGGCACAGATACAAAGGATTATGGGGTATGGAGAAGGAAGATCAGACACTGAGTAGGGAGCTGGGGGCTCAGTGTAGAGAGCTGGTCAACATGTACAAGATCCCGGGTCCCATCCTTGCATCAAAAAAGAAAGGAGAATACATTGAGTGTGTCTGCATTGTTATCCATAGTGAATGATGGAAATTGTAGTGGGGCGGGTAGGGGGGGCAGTTCACAGTTGATTGAGTGCTACCCTATTATGCACAAAATGCTGGGGTCATATCTCTAATACCAAATAAAACCTTGAACACTAGTGCATGCCTGTAATCTCAGACCTGGGAAGAGGGGAGCAGCAAGACTGAGCATTCAAGGTCCTCATCCACTTGAGGAGTTCACGGACAGCCTGTCCTACGTGAGACCTGTCTCAAGATTTCAACCACAGAGTCCTGCTCAGTGGGCCTCCAAAGATGATCATGTTCCGGGGAGAAGTAAGGGATAAAAAGCCAAAGCTTTTCCCATTACACTCAAATACTGTGGGCTGCTTGTTAAATTAATTTCAGACTCTGAAAAGGTTAAAATCCAATAGTTTGGTGAAAAGTAATGACATTGCAATAAATATTTATACAAGTATGGTATCACTCTGATAAAAGAATACTTCAGAAAAGACCATTATTATTAAGGAAATAATAGCATACACCAGTGTAAGAAAAACACTATTAAAACCTTTAGGGAAGCTCCAGTCAGACACTTTGAGTAAAAACTATGGAGATTTAATGAGAACCATACTGACTTTATAAAAATAGTAACTTAATCATCTTCCACATAAGAAAAAAAATTTAACATACTCAAGATTCAGATGTTTTCAAGCACAAAAGCCAATCAATGCTGCACACCGCTGGGACAATTGTGCAGTTTATGGTTTTCACTTTCTTTAAATTTCTGGAGTATGTACTTTTAGTAAGAGAAGTTTTGCAAGGCTTGCCTTCTATGCTTTTCTCTGTTTGGAGAAGAAGAAAAAAAGGAAACCAGAAAAATGAGACGCACACACCTTTTGTCTGTCACAATTTATAAGCCTAAATTTATCATTTGACAGCAACCCTAACAGAATTGTATTTACTTGAAAGAATATTGCAGATTGTCTCAGAATACAGAAACTAGGAACACTTGATAAAAGTACACACCATAGACTTCCTTCTTTCCTCCCTCTTTTCTTCCTTATTGTGCTTCTACTAAACAAGAGTTGAATTGAATAAGAAGGAACACCTATTGAAAAATATATTGTTTTAGGTCCAATGTCATATACTTTTCTCTAGTGAATAAAAGATGTGGCAGGTGTAATGGCACATGACTTTAATCCTGGCACTCATAAGGCAGAGGCAGATAGATCTCTGAGTGAATTCCAAGACAGTCAGGGATATATGGAAAGACCCTGATAGATAGATAGATAGATAGATAGATAGATAGATAGATAGATAGAT
>JADRCD010217509.1:0-16746 GCA_019843815.1 Montemys delectorum
GTGTGGTATTCCAGAAATACAGCAAATGTCAGGGGCATTTCTTTATTCCTAAGCAGGATCTGCATTTCTAGCCCACTGCTGCCCATCCCTCAGCCACCTGAACCCTTCTCTTCGGTTCTTTCTCCTGCCACGTGCTTGAGGCAAAGAAGTGATGCTGTGTGACTGTGGCTCTTTGTCTGGTCTGTCCCACCCCGTATATACCCTGACCAGCCTAACTCATTGACTGAGCACCAGGCTAAGGAAAAGTGGACACACTTGCTTGTTTACCACCAAAGCGTCTTATGACTGAACACTTCATGTGAGGATGACAGAACATATTTATGTCTCTTAGCTGATTTGGGCATGACCATGCTCGGGATTAAAATTTGATCTGCAAAAATATTTCTTAGGATAATAGGGAAAATTCTTTGCCTTTTTACTTAACGAGAAATGACTAGTATTAACTGAGCATTCTTCACAAAGAGGGAGCCTCAAGGGCAAGTCACAATGCAGTCATCCCCAGCAGTGGACAGTGTGTCTGCCAGAGCTGGAGCCTATCCCCTCCCCTCCCCCGGCCTCCTTGTTATAAACTCAGAAGTTGATGATAAATTGGTCCACTTCTAAAATTTTTTGGTTTTTCTTCTTTAAGCCACTAATACACACCGTCCCTGTCCTGATACAATGCACAGACTAATTGACAATATTTATATAGGGGAAATACGTGATATATCTATATAGATACAGAGAATGTGAACAGTTGTCTAAGGATATTATGGTATAGAAAATTTACTCCAAATAACTACTGAAAGATTTCTGTGGAATCATTTTTGGACCAGGAAAATGTGTTTTAATCTTTAAATATGAAAACAACAAGAAGACATTTAGCTCATTGGTGTTCTCTACAGGACCTCGGTACCTGTGGTAAGATAAAAAGCACGTTCTATGGAAATTATGCCGACTTTATTTTTTTAAAAAATCGGTTAGAAAACCGATTTTTAAAGTGATTTGGCTTTTTTGTATACACTGCATATAATAAAAGCACACACGCACACGTACACACACACACACACACACACACACACACACACACACACACACACGTGTACATGCCCCTGAGGGAAAAGTCAATGTTCAGATTAACATCATGTTTTTTCCCCTGATCTTTAAAAATATTAGAGAAGCCAAATCAGTTAGGTTGCTCACACTCTGACTTACATCTCAGTCTGCATCCTTCCTTTCTTTTCGGGCATCTCAGTTTATAAATTCGGCAAGGCAGACTTGAATACACCCATGTGAGGCATGCAGCTCGGCATTCACCGGGCTCAGGGACCTGGTGGGCAAGTCAGTTGGGGCATTGGAACAGAACAGAGACTGCCACTGATATCAACATGTATAAACAGAAACCAAGTGACTGCTGGTCACGTCTGTGAGCTGAGAGGGTGAACCTGACTACATACATCAGTGTGACCATGTGCTGTGCAGGATTCAACTGTGGAAATAATGGTTGGATTAGAACTTTCCAAATGGGATTATTTATGAACAAGGAGATTCTATGGCTCCCCCACACACACACACACATATTTTTCTAAATTGGTATGATATGCTTTTAAAGGGCCGTCTAAAATGATCTGTAAGATAGAATTTTTCAGAGAAGTCTGAATCATTCTCTCTCAGGCATGTTGCCTTTTAACTCTCTGCTGGCTCCATGTATTTCTCATCTTCCTGTGCTAACTTAAAGAACACAGATATTAATGTGAGCAGAGGTGAATTTTGTTTCTTAGGGGTTTCTGTTTCGTTTGTTTTGTTGTTGTTGTTAAGACAGTTTCTTATATTGTCCTGGCTGTCCTGGAACTCACTGTATAGACCAGGCTGGCCTCAGTCTCACAGAGATTCGCCTGCCTCTGCCTCCCAAATGCTGCAAGGCAGATTAGAGGCAGGTACCACCATACCCCTGTGAGATGAGGATTTTTTATTTTTATTTTTATTTTTTATTTTTTATTTATTTGGTTTTTTTCGAGACAGAGTTTCTCGGTGTAGTCCTGGCTGTCCTGGAACTCACTCTGTAGACCAGGCTGGCCTCAAACTCAGAAATCCACCTGCCTCTGCCTCCCAAGTGCTGGGATTAAAGGCATGCGCCACCACTGCCCAGCTGGCTGAGATGAGAATTTTTAAGTGACAAAAGCCAACACATTATTATTATTATTATTATTATTATTATTATTATTATTATTATTTAAAACCAGCAGATCTTTTGATTAAGATCTAAAATGTATCTGTCTTATTTTTCCCCCATTTGTCATGTAAAGAACAACTTAGAAACAACTGCCCTTGTGATCCTAATTTACCTACAAAAAATGTCTGGTGCCTTCTGTGCCAACACTTTTAGTACAAAAACAAAATGAAAATGAGCCTAGAAAAATAATTTGCACTGCAAAGGACCAAAGTTTTAGAAATATTTTATGGAAAAATTGTTTAAGGCCTTCCTCCCTACAATTTCAAATAACTCTCAAATAAATTAGAATTTGATGAAAATCCATTTCAGCCTTTATATGTCTGTGACTTTTAATAATGTGTGTACCATTCCCCTGAGTGCATCTTGGATGCATGCCCTCCACAGATCTCACCCATGAGATCTGGAGTCTTCCATGAAGCAAGTATGGTTTGCTTATTTGGTTTGTTTTTAATATCTAGAGCTTTAAAAATATATACTCAAATTTAAGGACATAGGCATTGGGAAACATTTCTATTATAGTCAACAGTGTATAGACACGTGTCCCGTAATGAGTTGAAACAGCTATAATTTCAGCCCAGAAGGGTTTGGGTCTTTATTACTGAGAGAAGATCTGTATCAGGCCGATCCCAGGCAGGATTCCTGCAATTGGTGCAAGTGAGCCTCAGTGGGAAATGTTTATGAACAGTTTTCCTAGGCTGAACTCCGAGCATGTTCTAAATGATCTCAGGGTGTTTTGTAGAATCTGGAACCAAGCCTGGCGGATATGTCTCAGCTGTCCATCACCTATCCATGTTGCCCTCCATTACCCAGGACTTAGCTCATGGCTTGTTGGCTTGTTTCCTTTCTGTCTGTCCCTTTGCTGCTGTTGTCTCCCCTGTCTGTCCTGGATTACTGAAGAAGGTGGGGTATCAGTTTAATCATAACAACAATCCGGTTATGTCAGAATGTTCTTTAAGCCAAGCTGTGACTCCTGCCATCTTTTTCTTCTAGCCTGGATTGGATTCTCAATTTTAGAGATGCAGGCTCAGGGGTCTTAGGAGAAATTAAGATCACAGATGGTCCCTGCACTTTCTACAAGACATGTCACGTGCTATGAAAGTCCACTGCTGAGTGTCTGGACACTCTTCCTGGACCATGGCTGTGTTCAGCCCAGCCCTTCCTGGTACCTGCAGGCCAAAGGATCTGTGGACAGGCCTAAAGCAAGCTATGTCCATGCACGTGCTGTCTGCCACCCTTGTGTGAACTGCCTGCAATGGGCGTGCTGGATCATTCCAGGAATGGTCATATCGTAAAGACAACTGTAAGAACTGACTTTGATTCCTTTGCATATAGCATGCATGGGATAGAGCCAGCTCGATACACACCAAGAACACGAAGGCTCTAGGGTGTGGGATATATAAACAAATGTATTGGAAGAGCATTGCAATAGCAGACAAGAAAAAAGGGGGGGGGGTTACCACACCCAAGTATCTACTGTTTGGTAATGCAAGGTGGAACCTACATTTAGGAGCTTGGGCGTGGGAGCATTAACAGCTTTTTGGTAAGATCAGACTCAGATTGTTTGCATCTGCATTTTAACATTTAGTAAAAGCTGCATTTATTGGCAGGCACTAAGTCTGTCCAAGAGGAACTCACTCAGAGTGAGCCTCAGCTTTGCAGAAAGAGGCACATCTGCCTTTGCAGGTGGACAGGTTCAGCTTTTGCTAGCAAACGGGTTAAGCTTGGGTGCTTCAAGTCACTGTTCCAAAGCAATGACAACGGTTTCTTCCTTCACTTTGCAGACACAGACAAAACAGCCAGCTGGCCTAATAGGAATTTCCCCAGCACAGCTCAGTATCACTTACTTCTTCTCAGGCTTTGTAACTGAAGAGACTGAGGGCCTCTCCTCCTCCAGTAACAGAATGTTCATAGAAGAAGCACTTCATGGGCCCCGAAGGTGGCATCCTGCCCAGGAGCCCAGGCTCCTTAAAGCATGTAGCATCTCATCTGGTTTTTGGGGTTTTTTTAATCTTTTTTTTCCTAAAAGCTTCTGAGGGACCACACTGAAGTGTGGAGCCCAACATAAAAGAACTGTGACTTTTCCAAACATTTCAAATCCCTTTCAGAACTATAAATAAAATGTGTTCAAACAAGTTGCCAGGCTACACGGACTCCCGAAAACTCCCGTGATGCTCCCATGTTCTGTGTGCCTTGGGTAGCACCTGCCTTGAACTCCTCTGTAAGCCATCAGATATTGAGACTGACTTCTGAGCTGAAGTTTTACAGGTGATAAGAGCTTGCTTCTGACCACAGCTTCCTGGATGGTGACCCCACACATCCCATGGTGTTCCTTTAAGGGTTCATGTCTGCACATGCCCATTTCCACATAACCTGAGTCACACAAACACTTCCGAGGCCTGGCCCTGGACTTTGAGGGTAGGGCAGCAACTCTGGGTCTCTATCAAGTCGAGAATGCTCTAGTCCCTACCCCATACTCAGGGCCCTGGAGCCTGCACCCAATAATAGGTGTAGTTGGACAGGGAGGGGAGCCCAGAGAACAACCTAAGGATTTGGATTTAGAGGGCAGCTGGGTATGGTTACTGTAAGGCTTTAGTGATCAGTGGCCCTGGGTGTCCAGTGCCTCCTGGCCCATCCTTATCCAGACCCTTACAGCTCCTATCAACAAGGCTGAGCTAAGCAGAAAGAGCAGGGAACACCAGCCATTCTGCAACTACAACAGGTAGGGTGGCTGCTCAGGACTCAATGGCTGTCCTGGCTTCAGGAGATCCTGCAGCCTCGTGAGAGGGACCAAGGCTTATCCAGGCTGAGCCAGTGCAGCATGACCAGGCACTCTTGTCTATAGAGCTTGCTGTCCATCTAAATATCCTTCTAAAATGCAAGGTGGGCTGGAAGCGTATGGAGCGCCTGCCCTGGGAGAGAGAACCCACCCTGTCAGACCCAAGCAGGTACAGCACTGGGAAGGTCTCTGTCACCTGGAGAGGTGTCTCTAGGATGTGCATGCTAGCTCAGCCCTCATCAAAGGCAAGTTACTCTGGACTGTCAGAGCTCCTGTTCATTTCTGTAGGCGCATCCCTTTAGGACAGTATGGAAGAAATGTCTCAGTGGGGTGGTGAACCTTTTCAGGTGGGTCTTTTAGTCCCTATGCACCTTACCTCCAACTCACAGGAGTATCACACTTCCCTGCCCATCTGCCTGCCACCATAGCCACTGGCTTCCTGGGGTGGCACTCAGAGTGAGAGCTGATGTCATTTCCTTTTAAATCCCACATGCCTCCTCTCGAAGCTTTCCATCTTCTTTGTTTATGTTTTGAGATGGGCTTACATGGTAGTTCAGACTGTCCTAGAACTTACCATGTAGCCGAGACTTGCCTTGAATTCACAACAATCCTGTCTCTGGTTCTTAAGTGCTGGGATTACATCTGTGAGTTACTATCTCCACTCAACTATGTTATTTTAAATATTGGCTCGCCTACATTCCTGTTGCCTGCTCTTGGAACACCCCCCCCCCCCGCCCCGCATGGCTAGGCCCACGGGGCCAATGACCACTAAATCATCTCTGCTGGGATCAGAGGGTAGAGCCACTCCAGCTGGGAAGGCTTATTAGCAATGCAGGCTCTTCCTGTGGGGAGGGCAGGAGGGCAGAAGCAGTTGGTCCAGCTACAGAACTCACCGTAGAGCATGCATGGCTCAGAGAACCCCGGAGATTAGCATCCCAGTTCTCTACAGTTAGAGGAAAGGGTTCTGTTGGCTCATGAAGTCCTCCTGTCCCCTCCCTCACTGTTCACTGATGTGGGTGGTGGGTGTCAGGGTGATAAGTTGATAGTCACAGGTCCTGCCCACCTGCTGGGTAGGGCCCTGCTTAGTGGAAGCTGACATTGGAAGAAGAAGGTGAAAGCTCAGGAAGCCATAAGAACAGGGTCACAATTGATGTCCTTGGTATGTGCACCCTCTGAAGTTCACTCCCAGCTGCCTTTCTGGTAGTTCTCCTGGTCTTTTTTGTACCACTCCCATACCTGATCAGACATGGCATGCCAATGCTGGGCTGGTTAAACCTGAGATTCCTGGCTCTTCCCAGGAGACCACCATGGATACCCAGAACTCCACTGGTCTTCTAGTGCCCATCTGTCTCAAGCCCAGCCTCAAAATCATGCCAGTCGGATATCTAGCAGTGTATCCAGGATGCTGATCAACCTAAGGCCAGGATTTAAAGCCTCTACCGAAGGGCTCTTTAAACCACGGCATCTGAATGGGTCCAGTGATGAGCCTGTTGAGCCACACCCTCACCTCTGGAATGGGAGACCTGCGAGAGTCCCCCCTGGCCCCCACCCATACCCAGTTCAGCAAGATCTTGATGCTGATGCTGCCACCACTGACACTGCTGGCCCTGGAACATGCTGTGTGCAGGTAGAAGAGGAAATAAGCTTCAACCCTGAACTGGCCCTCAGCTGTTAAGACATCTGACCGCTGTGCATTCCACACCTCCTGGGGCAATGTCCTGCTGTCCTTCTCCCTAAGCGCCCATGCCTCAGCCTCCAGCCAGATCTTCCTAGTACCTGGCCAGTGGAATCTTCTAGGCTCCTTCCATTCAACCTGATGTGCAGTGTGGTCTTCAAGCTACACAGCTGAGAGGATGTCCTGATATTCCCTCATGTGCACGGGCTTTGGCCAGAGATCTGCAGATTCCAGCCCTCACAGCGCTCACTTTGTAACCTTACGGGGGGGGGGGGGGGCTCGTTGACTCTTAAATTCCGTATCTGAGAGATAGGGCCTTAGAGGTGGGATTGGGTTGGGATGAGTCTGTGACTTAGCAGTGTGATTCACCCCTTCACCATTGCCGGGAGTGTCCAGGACCGCAGACGGTTCCTATGTCATACATGTCTTCAACAACACTTCAACAAGCAGAGCCTCATTGGCACCAGGTGGTCTGGGAGTATTTCTCCAGAAGCCCTGCAGAAGGCTGGTAGGGAAGCAGCCAGTGGGCTATGTCAGAAGACCAAATGTAGTGATCTGTTCCCTATGGCGTTCCAGAGGGACAAGCTAAGAGTAAGCATGGCAGACATGAGAGAACAGGCAAGGTCAGACCTATGCATAGGAAAGTACAGGGGGAGACAGCCTTTCAACTGGACAGTGAACACAAGAGGGCTTGGTGCGGGTTAAGATTAACAAGAAACAGTTGATCGTGGTGGCACAGGCCTTCAATCCCAGTACTCAGGAGGTAGAAGCAGGCAAATCTCTGTGAATTTGAGGCCAGTGTGGTCTACAGAGTGAATTCCAGGACAGGCAGCACTACATCCATAATAAGACCCTGTCTCAAAAAAAAAAAAAAAATCAAAACAAATAGAATCAGGTAGGCTGTTGATAAGAGCATGGGTGCCAGCCCCCAGGTGGAAACATGTCCATTCATCAAGTGGACTAGTGGCAGGTGATCAGAAGGCATCTGGTATCAGTGTCTCACACCACATCATGGTTTCCTCAGCTACAGACGTGACATTACCAGAGCTAGCTTTTGACTTCTTCACTTCTAAACTCTGTTTGCTGTCTTGGCACTTTTCAGGGACTCCTATCGGAGAGATATTTGCCTGTCCTCTGCTGATGACGCACACTGACCCCTGCATTGGGAGAGACCCTGGGGACCTAAGCCCGACTGGCAGTTACCTTATGTGGAGGGTGATAAATGTGACCTCCAATGTGAACCTTGATTGCCTGAAGGTGGTGCTGCTGGTGCTCGGGATGTCGCCCAAGCTTCCACCCATGGGTGCCCTGAGTACCGTGAATAGCTGGAATAAGTGTCATGCATGCAGAAATATTCTCAGAACCTGAAAGAAGTCTGAGGACCAGAAAGAGAGCAGTCCTCTCAAGAAACATGATAATGTCCGCCCTCCCTTCTCCTTTGTTTTAATAGCAGCCGCTGGCTGGGAAGGCGCAGTGGCTCTCTGCAGTCACATCGCTGTGTTTGTTTTAATGACACGGCAACGGCAGATGGAGGTGAGCATAACTGGAGAAGAAAAGGGTATTATTGGTAAATGCGCTGGAAGCCTTGCAAATTTGAGAGGATAAATTGAAATTTTACAGGGCTAATGAGTTTTTGAAAACTGTTAGCCAGGCTTGTCCAAATCGTTCTCTCCCTATTTAAGATTGTCTAAATTAGAAACTCAGAAATTTCAGGAGCCGTTTTGGTCCTGGAATGAATAAGCAGGCCAACGTAGATGGCGTGTTCCCATTTATTAAGCTTACATTGTGTCTTGCTTTTGTTGTAATCATAGTGTAATATTCTTATTAGAATTGATGGTCTGTTCAGAGCTCTTGCTTTGTTGACCTAAGATCTTGAAACATAGGGGGCCATCATTGGAATTCAGCTGGCAAAAAGAATGAAATTCTGGCTACCTCCTTGTATGCTTTCTATGTATTAAGATGTGCTGGAATACTTTCATACAAATAAGAAAGTGAATTTAGAGGAAAATTCACTCTATTTCTGCAGGCATGCTCTGTTCAGAGTTTACAACCTAGTGGTTATGAAACTCTGGATTTGATGACTGGGCTTAGCTATCTTAGGATCAAGTTTGAACTTATGGCCATTATGGAAAACTGTGATGTTTAGAGCCACTCGTAAATTCTCTAGTTCCCAGCAACTTTTCAACACTGGAAGCTGCAGAAGGAATATCCATTCATTCACTCATTCATTCATTCACTCATTCATTCATTCATTCATTCACGTGTGTGTGTGTGTGTGTGTGTGTGTGTATGTGTGTGTGTGTAGATATTGTAAACATGCACATGTGAAGACCAGAGAAGTCAATGTTAAGTATCTTTCTTAGTCCCTTCTGTCTTAATTAATGTTCTGTTGCTGTGGAGAGAATCCATAACCACAGCAGCTCTTGTAAAAGAAAAGCATCTTATTGGGGCTGGCTTACAGTCTCAGAGGTTTAGTCCATTGTCGTCTTGGCGGGAAGTGTGTGGCCGGAAGCGCGCCGCCATGTAGGCAGGCGTGGTGCTGGAGAAGGAGCTGAGAGTTCCACATCCAGTTACGCAGGAAACTGGCAGGGAGGGAGCCACTGGGCCTAGCTTGAGCATTTGAAACTCAACACCACCACCACCCCCATGACACACTTTCTAGAACAAGCCCACTTCCACTCCAACAAGGCTACTTGGCCTAATAGTGCTACTCCCTGGAGACCAAGCATTCAAATACGTGAGCCTATGGGGGCCATTGTCTTTTTTAAATTTTTTATTTTGTTTGTTTGTTTGTTTGTTTGTTTTTCGAGACAGGGTTTCTCTGTATAGCCCTGGCTATCCTGGAACTCACTCTGCAGACCAGGCTGGCCTTGAACTGAAAAATCTATCTGCCTCTGCCTCTGCTTCCCAAGTGCTGGGATTGAAGGCGTGCGCCACCACCGCCCAGCTGGGGGGTGGGCATTCTTATTCAAGCTTATTTTTTGTACCTTAGTCTCTCCCTCACCATGGGCCCTGGCAGCGCAGGGTCCTTTTATTTGCATCCCAACCCTCCTGCCCAGTGCGCTGAGGTTCCAGGTCCAGTGCTGTGCTGGGATTCCAGACTTAGGTCCATGCTTGTGTCTCATGCAGACGCTTTACCAACTGAGCCATTGCTTCGAACCCTCATATGTTGGTTAAAGTTGGCAACTGTGTTATCTGACGCCACTGACGATTGGCCTAACGTGATTTTCCTCAGTTTGCTTGCCCAGGGAATCGTTACTACAGTAATCATGATGGCACTGGCCACTCTGCTTCCATCCCCTGAAGCTGGACCATCAGAACATGCTGTTTTGAGATGTTATTTTCCTCCTAAACTTATCGTGTGAAGTTGTCTTTTACAATAAATAAAAATAAATAAATAGTGACTGAAATACATTATGTCTATTCCATCTAAACATTCTTCTAAATATTCATTCATTCATTCATTCATTCATTCATTTGTTCGTTCATTCGTTCGTTGAAACCAGCTCTTGTTGTTCTCCCCAGGCTGGTCTGGAACTCCTGAGCTCAAGTGATCTTTGTGCTTCTGCCTCTTGAGTAGCTGGGACATTCGGGCAGTAATTTTAAAAATAATAACGAGATGCAGCTTCAGGTTGTTAGCAACGGAGGTTCTCTGTTGCTTGTGTAACAAGCCTTTCGTATGTAGGAATCTCTCAGACACCAATAGAGTTGAGGTCGTCCGGCTGTTATGCTAACTCATCCTGTGGGTCTCTTTGCCATCCTGGGCTAGGTAAAAAAAAAAAAAAAAAAAAAATAAAAAAAAAAAAAACGCATACAAGCTGTCTCACTTCAGAAAAGACACGAGGTTCTGGTGGTTTTGTTTTTGTTGTTGTTCGGTTTTGTTTGTTTTGTTTTCGAGATAACCTTCTGCTCTGAGTTGCGTGCTCATAGTTGCACTGGGGTTAAGAGAGGGTTACGGCATTCCAAAGGTGCAGCCCTTTTCAGACGGTCAGCAGCAGTCCGTGAGGGCCAAAAAATCATTTGCGCCCTTAGGAAGGAAGACTGGTGCCTCAGAAAATGCAGGTGGCTATGAAAAGCTGACACATCGCCTCCGCTTCCAAGGCTAACCGAGACTTTGGGCAGATAGGTAGGCACCTCACTTCCGACCCCCGAGACATATCAGCTCCTAGCGCTAACCTGTGTCCCCCCCCCCCCCCCCCCCCACACACACCGTGCCTCACCAGCTTCCTCGCCTTCCCTGTGGTTGCAAGTGTAGCCTTACGATGAGGAGGAAACCCCAGGCCAGGAGACAGCACAGACCTTCAGCAAAGGGGACCAAGTTGGAGAAGATCCTGGGGAATCATTTCCGTGTGTCTACTACTGTCACTGTGTCCTCCTCAGAGTCCTTCAGATAATGCCGTATGTGCGATCTCCTGGGGACAGAACCAAAAGTATTCAAAGAAGGAACTGAACCCTGCTGAGGTAGGCAGAGCTTGGCCAGGGCAGAGTCTCCAGAGGCAGCCACTAAAAGAGTCTATTTCACAGCAGCAGAGACCTTGAGCAAAGGTTGTGGCCTGCAGGCCACCCTGCACCCAGTGATCTATGCTATGAGGCCTGGTCAACCCCACGTCCAGGAAGGACATCCACTGCAGTCAGTGTCCCTCACCCCACCCCACCCCCCCGGCCAGCACTTCCTGTGTTCTTACCCACACTCCACCAGTATGGACTCCTAATACTTTCCACCTCAAATTCTTTCTGAGTCAGCCCATGAACTCGACCCAGAGTAGATCTGTTCTCTCTAGTAGCAGAGAGGAAAACACTCTTCTGGGATTCAGAAAAGACCGCTACAACATGTATGGTGGGCATTTATACCACAGAAGCTTGTGGTTCAGAGCCAGCAATGGGAAAACGCAGCTCCGGGCAGGATAACTGGGCTTCACTGTTCTTTCTCCAGCACGGCTGCAAGGACTGAGGAGTTCTCTAGAAACCATATGGATAACACCTGCCAATGGTGGCCAGCTAGAAAGGTTCATTCTGGCTGTGGCTGTGGTGTACAGGACGGCTACTGGGTCTCTTCCACCAGCATGGGACACACACACACAACCAACCCCGGTACCCTGAGGCTCAAGTTGAAGGCCTCCGCACTAGATGGCTATAATAGCTGACGTGGTTTGTGATGTGGTCAGGCCTTGGGTGAGACACTTCTACCAAGCATGCTGCCGCCAGGACTCTTCCAGGTTCACCATAGCTAGCTCTGCGATCCTTGAGCGAGCAGTTGAGCAGTTTAGGCCTTGCCGTGGCTCTTCCTGTAGAGTCCTTTAAACTGGCTCTTTGCTTTGTTTCTTACCTATTTCTGTCTAAACTGTCTTCCAGCTTTCCCAATCATTTAATGTTCATAAATGCAGGTTAGGGGCTCTTGGACTCAGATTAACATATCCTGGTGTCACCTAAACCCCCGTTTTCCAGGAAATGGGCCCCAGGAGAGCCTGTTATTGTTTGGCTTTCTATTTGGAGGGAAATGGCCTGGTGATTTTAGATACAGGGACTCACTCACTTTGTAGCCCAGGCTGGCCCGGAACCTGCCATCTCCTACCTCAGCCTCCCGAGCGTTGGCGTCACAGGCACGCCCCATCACACCACACCCACTTTAGCAGAAACAAGTTTTGAGAAGACCACTCTGGCCACTGACCCCCATAGCTACCCAACTGGCATACTGGAGAGAGACTAGGCAGCCCGGTTAGCCTCCTTTCCTTCCTGGGTCTTCTCCCAGGTGCCTGCTCTGGGGTACCTCAGAAGAGCGACCCTGGCAAGAAGAGACCTGGCAAGAAGACCCTGGCGTGGGTGGAAGCAGCAAAGCAAATGTTCCACTCTGTGTGGATCATGGGCTCCTTTGGGCCCGGGGAGCATGGCGGCTGATGCCATTTCCAGATGTTAGTGTCACTGTCACTCCAAGCAAGATTCAATGTCAACCTTCCTCTTCTCCTGGTGAGGTGGGAACTACATCGGAACCCTCACTCTTCTGGAACCCCCCCCCCTCTAAGGTGTTTTATTGGGCCAAGTAGTTGAGCCTAAAATGACTCAGTGGTCAACCTGTGCAGACAAGGAAAGTCAGGGAGGACCATCAAGCTGTGCTGAGCCGGGCCACGTTCAGTCACAGAGATGCTTGTCTCAGTGTCACGAGTTGCAAAGTGCAAAGTGATCTGTGGATCTTCCCGCTGGTACGTGTGTGTGGCCACTCTGACCCATGGTGGGAACACTTCAGCAGTTCTACAGTTCCTTAGTTTCCTCTAACGTAACCACACCCTGCTCTGAAGTCCACGTAGATCTTTGTATGCTTTGGGGTTTGTGCAAACATGGAAATGGCCACCCACAGCTGTCATGTACATCCGAGTTTTCAGACTTTACAGGAGCAAGCCGGAAAACAGCAGTGCACTGTGGGAAATCTCCATGCCCAGTGCATGATGGGAAACCTCCATGCTGTGCTGCTGTGGGCTGGGCCTGAGGAAACCTTCAGCATACACTCTTGTTTTTCTCTAATGCCTCTGGACAGCCTTTCACTCACGGTGAGACAGGATGGCAGCGCTCATATCGACCCTCTGCTTCCTGCCAGGAGGGGAAGACGCTGCCTCTCCTTGGACACGTGGACATGTCTGGCTTAATGATTGTCAGCATCTGCCTAGATATCACAAGGTCGTGGGATTTACTGTTATAACAGTGTCTTTGCACAGTGTTGATCAAAATCAGGGAATTAGCCAAACATTTTGTGTCTGTTTATAGAGAAGCTGCAACCGGAGGAAAGAAATACATCAGCCACTTTGCAGAAACGAAGCGGAGGTTTCTCTCTGTAATGTCTTCTTTGCCCATTGTGCCCACTGTGTGTGGGTAGGAAATATTCACGGTTTTATGAAATACACTGTTTATCTACTTCTGGGAAATGTAATCTTCTTTTTCTTCTTAAAAAGAATTTAAGATTAAATAGCAAAGTTGTGGAACTAAGCTGTGTCCAACAACAGGCAGATGGATAAGGAAAAGGAGTTTTATACACATAGATAAATTTCTTTCAGCCATAAAGAAGAACAAAATGGTATGCTTTACAGGAAAATGGATGTAACCTATGCAAATTAAGCCAGTCTCAGAAAGACAAATATCACAGGTCTTTTTTCTTTTGCAGTTTCTAGATTTTACATAAATAATAAAACCATGTATGCATATATCACATGAGATTATAGTTAATTTTTTTAGGAGACTATGATTGATGTTGACAGAGAGTAGAGATGCCCTTTGATTTAGGGTCAGTGGTATAGACATGGCAGTAGAGGTGGCAACCTCTAAAATATATCCCTGTTCCCTTGTTGTGTGATATTAATGTTTTCAGAGAGATCTGTGAGTGTATCCCTACACATAGTGTGTCCACCAGCATATCCCTCCATATGGTATGTCCACCAGCATATCCCTCCATATGGTATGCCCACCAGCATATCCCTGCACATAGTGTGTCTACCAGCATATCCTTGCATATGGTGTGTCCAGCAGCATATCCTTGCATATGGTATAATGCGCTGATCAGATTGTTTTTTGGTCCATTTAAAATGTAAATTTATGTTTAAATAGAAAGTTATATTAGAGAAGGTTTGGACTGAGGACATTTGCTGTGATGGTAGACAGGCCCCATACACTCCACAGCTGTGCTCTCTCCTTCACTCCTATCCCTCTTGATGGTGTGCTTTGTTTATCAAAATGAGTCACTCTCAATACCAAATAAAGTCCATATCTTTCTCAATGTCCATTCTTTGTATCAGGTCCCATCCAGGATCCCACATGACCGTCTTGCCTTTCAGGCCTCTGAGTACCAGCATCTTAGGAACACTCCTGCATATTCCAGAGGTGGCCCCCGGGAAGTGAGAACTGGTAATGTGTACCCCACAGCTCTAACCTCGCCTTCTCCAATCCCAGGTGTTGCCTCCTCCTCTGCTGCTTGCTGCAGGGGATCAGCGGGTATCAGAGGAGTTAGAGCATCACACTCGGACTTGGAATTCAGGGAGGAAGGAAGGAGGCATTCTGGGCAGCGCTAGGCATCAACTGTCTGTCACTCTCCTCCTACATGTTGTTCCTGAGATCAGAAGTGTCAGCACACCACACCTCAGCAAAGCCTAAGACCCGAAAGGAGGCCTTGGGTCAAGTGGGTGTGCAGGTTCCTGCAGCTAAAGAGGTGGGCTCTATGGGAGGCCTCATTCTCTACTCTGACCCTGACCACCCCAGAGGAAGTACCCATGACTGTTCATCTTGTTTTATGAGACAGGGTCATTCACTTAGGCCTGGAACTTGCTGATTAGGCCCAGCAGCCTAGCCAAGTGAGCTTTTGATCTCCCGATTCCCATCCCCCCAGCTCTGGGTTTATAAGGACACACACCACCACACCTGACTTTTTATGTGGGTTCTTGGACTCAAACTCAGTTCTTCATGCTGGTAAGCCAAGCGCTTTCCAGACTGACCTATCTTGCCAGCCCCCTTGCTGGTCTTTTTCAAATGTTCTTTTGAAATAGCTTATTTATTTCAGAATCTAGATTGGTCACGCATTAATTGTGTTCATCAGGGTTAAGAATAATAGTTTTGCTAGTTTGAAAAACCGAATCGAGAAATCTTTCATCTTTGCAGCCTGGAATAAGATAACACAGCAATGGAACAGAAATTTCTTAGAATTGTGAATAAAATAGATGAATAGTAATAAGAATGGTTGCAATCAATAAATGCAGAAAATGCATAGAAAATGGCTAACGCTAGGATTTCTATGTCTGTGTTAGCAGTTACTTATAAAATTCAAGACATAAGCTTCATTTTCTTGGCAAATTAAAGAATGTATGAGAAACTCAAAATTAACAAACCAGAGAAAAAAATCAACAAAAACAAAAACAAGATGGAAAATGACCCAGGTCCTTACCTCCATGGGAAAGCCAAGCCACCAGGCTCCAGTCGGAATGGCTTGACATGCAGGATCCTCAAACCCATAAACTGATGGGAAGGCCAATCAACAGGGTCAAAACCAGGTGAGATCTTCTTATCTGACAAAGATTTTAAAGTATCCATGACAAAAAGGCTTCAGCCACCATTTACGAACATATCTGAAATGCAAGGGTAGGGGGAAGCCTCAGCAAGGAAACATAGAATGGAAAGGATGGAGGGAAATCCTAGAGATGAGAAATGTAAGTGCAGTAAAAACTTGTCTGGCAGTCTCTATACAGGAAGGAGGGGCCTGAGGGATCAGTGAGCTGGAAGACAGAATACCAGAAATCAGCTGAACTGAACAAGGCACAAGACAGACCCCACAGCAAAACAACCCCAACCCCAAACAGATTCCTAGAGACCCATGAGACTTCAGCAAAAGATTCATGTCAAGAGAACTCCAGAAGATGAAGATAGCATCAAACTGCCCTCTAAATTTGTCTCTCTCAATCCATAGCTTAGTGTAGTTCTCCCACCATCATCAGAAAAGATTCTTTGTGTACTGAATAGAAGTTAATACAGAATGAGTGAATTAATATAGTAGACAGCCACAAATGGGACATCTATAATTCAGCTTCCTCCAAGGCTCATTGAACACCATTGAAGAGGGGGCAGAAAGAATGTAAACTAGAGGGCAGGGAGGTCCGCGGCAAAGTACTGTCTTCTGGATGTGACAGGACCTCTGCGTTGATAAGCTCAGCAGTTGTGGCTGCCTATGCAAGACCTACACAAGTTCAAGGCAGTGAATATCACATCATGGCTCATGAGCCCCCCACTCAGAGCTGAAGAGCTATTGGCAGATTACGGTTGCTAGGAGAGGGAGAGTCAGTTTTCTTGAGGGATGTGATCCCTGGTAGGTTGACTATGTTCCAGCAGATGTGCTATGCCAAAGGTATATATGAGCCGCACAAATTGGACTGGATGGATTTTATTAGATACATAGACAGATACATAGACAGACACATACATAGACAGATACATAGATAGATACACAGATACATACATAGACAGATACACAGATACATACATAGACAGAGACACAGAAACATACATACACAGATACACAGATATATACATAGACAGATACACAGATACATACATAGA
>JADRCD010217509.1:16756-31138 GCA_019843815.1 Montemys delectorum
AGATACACAGATATATACATAGACAGATACACAGATACATACATAGACAGATACACAGATACATACATAGATAGATCCATAGATAGGTACACAGATACATACATAGACAGGTACACAGATATATACATAGATAGATCCATAGACAGATACACAGATACATACATAGACAGATTTTAAAAAGAGGGCATGACACTGGGAGGAAGTAGGGTAAGGCTGAATGCAGGAAGGGTTGGGGGTAAAGTGGCAGAGGTGTATATAATCAAAACACGGTTTGAATGTCTGAAATTCTCAAATAATTAAGAAAAAGTCACATAAAAAAAGAGAGAGTTTGAGAAGAACTGAAAGAACACGGTGCTGGAACAGTATCCGGTGCCAGAGTAGATGCCTGGGGTTCCCCTCTATGGCTCCCACCTTATTTCCTTAAGACAGATGCCAGCTAGAGGGTCAAGGCAACAAACCCCAGCAGCTCTCCTGTTTCTATACCCCCACTTGCAGCATCAGTCAGCACAGCCACATCCACACTCATGGATGCTGGAGATCAAACTCAGGTCCTCGGGTTTCCCCAGGAAGTGCTCTCACTCAACTTCCGCCCCAGCCCCAACAAAACACTGTTTTAAGCTGCTGGGGAAATGTTCTACTTACTTTGTTCACAGGGGACATCAACCTGAATCATAGCAGATTTCTTACCCCAAACACCAAAAAGTGGCGCAGTGCTTTCAAGTACCGAGAAAAGAGCCCGCAACTCCAGATCCTACCCTCAGCAGAAAGTGGCATTTGGGAAACATGGGGAAATCAATATTCTCAAGGGTGGCTGGTGAGGAGAGTGCTGCAAGTGGCCTTCCAGGGAAGAAAGTGGATACGTGGAGTTCTGTGAAAAATACAAGCCCTAGCATAGAAAGGACCAGAGCAGAAAAAATAAAAGAGCAAACAAAATATGAGTGCATATAATGGGCTTCCCCTCTCCCCTTGAGTCGACTCAATTATATTTGATAATTGAAGTAAATTATAACATTGTCTTATGTGGCTGTAACTATGCAGAGAGGAATATTTAAGACAATCACAAGTGGCAGATGTTAAAGGGACGTGGAACTGAGAGTTAAGATGGTGCTACGACAGACTGCCATAGTTATGCATATATAATGTAATAAGAGGAGTAATTGCTAAGAAGCTATGTGAAAAGACCTGCTCAAACACTACAGATCAATCGAGAGGACCTTCAGGACCTTCAGCCATAAGCAGGTGCTAATCTGCTTTCTATGTGTGGCTTTCCCTGGTCTAGACAACCCACCCAGATCCAACCCTCCAGATGCGACCATTGGGGACTGGTTCCTTCAAGAGGCACACACTCAATTGTGCTGTGGAGGGTGGATATTTTATTCTTTTTTGTTATGGCTGAATACTATTTCTTCCAGTGGAAAAACCACATGAAAAGACCTATGAAGCAGCTACAGCCTGCCTCCAGACCCTAGGTTCTAGAAACAGAGCAAGTGTTTAATGTTAGAATGGCTTACACTAAGTGTGTTTCTTCACAGGATGTCTGAACTTAAATTGTATTACTAACTAGGAGATTAAAATGAAAAAAAATTTCCTTGATAAAACTTTATTTAGGATCCCTCAGTTGCTGACTGTGATGTTATTTACAGTCATTATAGGAAATGTGGCAAGTAATTCAACAGAAAATCGGAAAAATCACCCCCAATCTCAGAGTTGCTGATTCCCCCCCCCCGCCCCAGTTTCTACAGCACACACCCATGTGAGCAGATCCCCTCAGAACAAGAATGGCGCTCTTACATTGCTCTCTCGCTTCGTGATTTATTTTTAAAACCGTGGTTTCTGCTTCTGTGGCATTTTTGACTTTCTGAACTGCAGTAATTGCTTTTGTCATTGCTGTCACCAAGTATCCACTAAGAAGCAATGGAAGCGAAAGGCTCAGTCTGAGTTCAGCAGGCAGTCCAACGGGGTAGGGAAGGCATGGAGGCAGAAGCCACTCTTGTCTGCGGCTGCAGAAGAGTGAGCCTGCCCACATCCAGGTGGATCATTCTCGATCAGTGACTCTCAACCTTCCTAATGCTGTGGTCCTTTAGTACACAGTTCCTTATGTTCTGGTGACCCCGACCATAAAATTATTTTTATTGCTACTTTTTAACTATAATTTTGCTATTATTATGCATGGTAATATAAATACCTGATATTCGAATATCTTATATGTAACTCCTAAAGGGGTCACAACTCACAGATTGAGAATGGCTGGTCTAGAAAAGAGAGGTTGGAAGAAACTAGTGCTCGCCTGGCTTTTTACTTTTTCTGCTTCTATGTAGTCTAAATACCGGGCCATTGGATGGTGTCAAACACATTCAGTGCAGGCCTTCCTGGTTTAGTTAATATTCTCTAGAAATGCTCTCACAGACAACATCCAGTGGCTTGCTTTAATCCAATCAAGCTAACAACTAAAGTTAAGTTAACTTTCAGTGAGATGCTTCTCAGGTGCTCTGGCTTTCCATGGGTCTGGTGAGTATCTGTGGCAGCAACTAAGAAAAATAAAAAGAAAGGAAGAAAGGAGGAGAGAGAGAGAGAGAGAGAGAGAGAGAGAGAGAGAGAGAGAGAGAGAACGAAACAAAGAAACAAAGCAGCAGGCAGGAAGAAGTCAGAATGGTTTCTTTGTATTTCTTTAGTGTTCACACTCACTCAGAATAAAATTGAGAAGTCTAAACATTTGGTACAGACACAACAACTGCAGCTACGTCTGAAGGTGCTTGTGGCAGTATTACCAGACACAACATTCACATATAATCTGTGTTGGCTTGTTTTATGTCAAGTTGACACAAGCTAGAGTCATTTGGAGCCACCCCTAGGTCAGTCCTTGGTGCCATAAGAGAGCAAGCTTATAAGACTTGCTCAGCCCATAAAAGAAAGCAGGTAAGTAAGTCCTGAGGAGCAAGTCAGCATACAGAACCCCTCCATGGCCTCTGCTCAGTTCCTGCCTCCAGGTTCCTGCCCTGCTTGAGTTCCTGTCTTGGCTTCCACGCATGATAGACTGGGGCTGTTGGATGAAATAAACCTCTCCCTCAGCAGTTGGCTTTGGGCATGGTGTTTTATCACAGCAATAGAAAGGCAGGCTGAGGCATAATCGTTGCACATTTTCATTGTGATTTCACTTGAAATCTCGGGGCCTCTGGCAGCAAAGGCTGAGGCCTGCTCTCTGGGTGTCTGATCTGTTGGTGACATCTTCTTTCCTCTTCGGGAGGATGGCTTGTGATTTTACGCTTTTGTGTTGCACTGGAAGATAACCTTAGTGCCAGTCCCCACCACTCAGTTCTCCAGATGCAGGCTGAGGACAGATGAACGCCTCACCTGAGGCTGGCCTGAAGTAAAGAGCCAGGGGGAGAAAAGGCCAGGCTGGGGGCCGGAACCCTATTCTGACCTACACCGCTTCTGTGTAGCGGAGCAGTCATTTGTACGTTTCAGTGGACAGAATCAAAGGGTGATCTGAATTCATTCCAGACAATTTCTCCTTTTGTTTTTCTTAATCCATGAGTATTAATATTCTTTAATGAGGATTTTTTTTTTTAATGTTGAGGTTTTGCTGCTGTTGAGAGGAGGGAGCACTCCTTCCCCTTTCTAGAAGTGCGGAGCATTAGTGAGAAGCTCGGAGTGAAGAAATATTCAGAGTGTTTTAGGAACTTTTGATAAAGGAAGAGGAGGAGGGGCTGGGTGCACACCCTAATCACAGTGGGTATTACTATAATTCTAAGGTTCTGGGGGAACATCAATGCAGCCCACTGACTATAATGTCAGTTTGACATCCTGTATTGCTGTCTATTGTTCTTGTAAGGCAGATTTGACGTGTGACATGATTCCTTGCATCTTGGCTCTCTCGGCTGAAGAAATAGGAGAGGAGACACAGCCCTGCGGATGACTCAGTGTGTTCAGCTAACCACTGCAACTCATTATCCGTGTGTTAATGAGTCAGCACCAGGCAAAATACCATGTACGTGCCTTTATTTAACTCTCCTATAAATCTTCTGAAGTCTCTGCTATGATCAGCCCCACTTCCTGGACAAGAAAATGAATAGAGAGATGGTTAAGACACTGGCTACTCTCCCAGAGGACGTGGGTCTAGTCTCAGTGCTCACATGGCAGGCAGCTCACACTCATCTATTAACTTTAGTCTTAGGAGATCTGACTCCTTACTTTTAGTTCTTTTGGCCCCAAGCTTGCATGCACGAAGGCAAACACACAGACACATAAAATTTAAAAAAAGGAGGAAAAAAAAAAGAGGAAAGTGGATGCACAGGCTGTCCAGACAACTCAGTGGATAAAGACACTTGCCACTAAGCCTAACATTTGAGTTTGATTCCTAGGTGCAACATGATGAACCCACTCCTATGCATTGTCCTCTGACCTCCACACACGTGCCATGGCACATGCCCACTATACACCACATACAACATACACACACCTGATTAGGTATACACATGCATGCACACAGTAAATAAGCAAATATAATTTTAAGAAGAGAAAGAAAATTGCTACTCAGAGCTAAAACAGACTTGAAATCCCAGTGTGGGCAAGTGGGACACAGAGGAACAAACTTTGGTGTCCTCTTCCACACTGTTCTCTTGGATGCTAGACCATGCTAGCCCTCCAAACCTGGCATTGGTGGCAGCCCTCCTTGAGCCATGTCAGAAAAGAACTCTGCCTACTCTCGGGGGTCTTATGTTTCTATTGTTAGCAGCATTTCTCAAACTGGGACACGACTCCATAGGTAAACTGTGTGCCCTGCAAACATGAGCATCTGAGTTTCGATCCCCGGCATCCCTGTGAAATCCAGGTGTGGTAGTATGCTCCTGTAACCCTAGCTCTGGTGAGGCAGAGGCAGACAGATTCCTGAAGCTCGATGCCTGACCAGCTTCACCTACCCAAAGATCTCCATGACACTATTTCGGAAGCTCAGTTTGGCATCTGAGGCAGGATACTTGATATTGAGCTCTGGTCTCCAAATGCACGCGTTTGAACCCGCACACACACAAACACACATGCTCAACACAATTTCAGTACAAAGAGTAGAAGTTCAAAGGGTTGTCTGGGTAGAGCATGTGGCTAGTCTTGTTAGAGCTTGGCTTGCTAGGTAAGCTGCCCGTGTGTGCTCCCTGGGACTGTGGGATCCCAGAGGAGAAGGTCAGAAGAGGTAGGCATGCCAGGGTCTGTGGCAGCTGGCTAGTTAAGATGTGAATTCTGGGAAGTTCCCCAAGCCCAGACGATCATGAGATGGACCTGAGATTAGGAATAAGATGCTCAAACATTCCCTTTGGGTGTGATCTACAGATGCTGCTGAAGGAAGACCAGGGATCATGCACTCTGACTTCTGGACCGCAGCAAACCCAGAGCCACACATGAGCTCATCTCAGCAACAGTTTGACTGTACTGTACCCTCTCTGCTTCCAGCTGCCTTCATCTTTATTCCAAACCTAAACATTCAAAACATAAGCATAAACAAAAAAAATGGGTTCTGAAATTACGGGTGAGAACATTTACAATTAGCCAGCTAAGGGTAGGACGTGAAGCAATCTAATGACTTGGCAAATAGAATTCCAGAGTGTAGCCTGGCTTTGGGCTTTCACACTGATACTGTAAGAGTAGACAGTAACTCGTACAAGTAAGTCTTACATCTCCTATTATAAAATATCTGAAACCGACATGCCAAGCCTTTTACTTTCACATGAAAATTTTGAATTCTGACAGGAAGGAAAATGCTAGTACCAGCATAATGTTTTGTAAACTTAGCATTAATTTTTGATTTTGTCCCATATAAACTTGCTCATTTGTAAGCGAATAAGAGATGCTGGAGCTCAGATCAAAACACTGAACTAAAGATGTGTAAGATGGCTTGGTAGGAAAAGGCACTTGTTGCCTGACAACATAAGCTCTGTCCTCAGAACCCACATGGTAGGAGAGAGATGACTACCAAGAGTTGTCCTGGGACAGACAGACAGATAGACACACGCACACACACACACACACACACACACACACACACACACACACACACGAACCCACACACATACACAGAGGCACAGTCAGATGTCCTGGCTTCCCCTTGTAGCAACTATGTATCTGCTAAAGTGCTACACGGAACTTACTGCACTGGTTTTATTTTGGAAACAGTGGGTGAAATTATGTCAATAACATGTTTTCTTAAGCTTTTGTGATAAAGTTCTAAAGATTGCTCCAACTAAAGTTTTGACATCACTTTCTGCTTTCCAGTAGGAGCAGGAGAGAGATCAGCTACCTAAAGCTTTTCCCAGTGCCCAGGAAGATGCAGAGATGAACAGGTATGCCCCTGTATGCAGCAGGATTACACAGGTCCAGATCCAGACAAGGTCTGGTAACTGGAGTTTGGAACCATGCAGCAAATCGGAAGGCACGAAAAGCTGGTTTATTCTGGAACCTTCTCTGGAAATAGATCCCAGCTTCTCTATTCACTTCTTCCAGTCTTAAACTAAGATTTTCACAATATGAAATTTTCATGGAAATTGCCTCCAGCATAATAGATCCAGGTAATTTATCTGATAAAAGAATGTCAACATCGAGTACAGTATAATTTGTGTAGTGACAAATTGCAGCCATCCTTCAAGGCAGAAAAAGGACACTGCTGTGCATGGAATGAATTAGGGCAGGGTCAAGTATAAGCCCTTGGATTTAATATACAGCTCCCAGAAGCATCGCTCTGTCCTTTCAGAAGATAAATGCAAATTATAGCTAATAAAGTTATCATGAGTAATTGCTGCCCCTCCTCTCCTGCACGGCTAGTGAATTTGGAGTGGGGAAGAAGCAGTTATGAATGAGACACCTATAAATTATGAATTAGGAGGCATCTGATGGAGTGCTCCTCATTTTAAAAGATGAGTGGGATCATCCGTAAATGTGAGGTCAGACTGACCAGGAGACGGGTGAGATATGCCATATTCAAAATGTCCTTGAGACCTCTCTCTGCCTGTGGATATATGCTAGCGTGTCGGAGTGAGACAGGCGAGGTGTTTGTTTTTCACAGGATAATGGCTGGACATAGTAGGAGACCAGAGCTATTAAAGTGGAAAGCAGGCATCCACACAGTATCATGGATAGATAAGGTTATTTATTCCTTCGGCATTTGCTAAAAATCAGACCCTGGCAGTTAAGGGAGACGTAATGGGCACCAGATACACGAGCTCCGGCACTGTCTACCTACCATTATGGCAAACAGGCAACAGAAAGTAGTGGAGAATATGAGGATCAACCTCCAACCCCTCACCCCAACTTACCTCTGAATGCCTAGGGAACTATGGGAGGGAAGAGAGGCTTGGAGTACCCACGTGTCCCAGTAACTAGAGTAGGACAGGTGATAGTGGGGATCCTCCTAGGTGGGACCCACCTGTCTTAAAGCCAAATGGCCAAATACTCAGCTTAGGGATGGTTGAGAACAGGGAGTATTTTCCCAAACAGGAGTATACGTCTTTATCTGTAGTAATACATATTAATAATCCTGGCCCAGGGCTTCTCCCCCACCTTAGTTAGACCATTTATGTTCCCGGATAAAAGACACACACAGCCTTTATAATTTTAATATGCCTTAGGCAGCACATAGCTGGGCAGCTGCCTACCCTCTGTGCTGTTAGAATCTACTTTTCTATCAATAATCTCGTCGTCACTGACTATTTACTATGTTCCATGTGGGCTGTGCTGAACTCTAATTGGGCAGCTCTCTAGGCCGCGTTCTCTTGGCCCTTAGCCCATGGCAGCTTCTTCTTCTCCCTCCTGTTCGTTCTTCTCTTATTCCATGGTGATTTCCTTCCTCATGGTCCTGTCTCGCCAAGCCCACGAAACCACAAGCCCACCTATGTCTCTTCTGCCCAGCTATTGGCTGTGAACAGTTTTACTCACTACTGAGACTTAACTTGAGAGGATAGTCCCATGGGCCACATGCAGATTCCAGGTCTTCAGGGCCAGCGCACAGCATTACAATAGACAGTAAAAGAAAGACAAAACCTCAACATTTATCAGCTATCATTTCTGTTGGGCAGGCAGGTAGAAGGTTGAGAAAGTAAGTAGAGTCATTGGGTCTCTGTCTACCCACCCCCGTGTCTACTGTCTCCATGTCCATCTCTGTCTACCCACCCCCGTGTCTACTGTCTCCATGTCCATTTCTGTCTACCCACCCCCGTGTCTACTGTCTCCATCTCCATCTCTGTCTACCCACTCCCGTGTCTACTTACTTTGAAGTGAGATACCTTTTCTGTTGCCTGCTCTTTCCAATATGTTTTGCCTCTGCTTTCATCTAAAGTGATGGAACCCATTAACCACAGAGTAAAACCCTCAAAACCATGAGCCACAACGAATTCTTTCCTTCTCTAGGTTTTGTTTTGTTTTAAAATCTGATTGAACATGATGTGCTGTGTTGGGTACACTAGATTCAATCCATTCATTAACTCCTTAAATGAGTATAAAGAAATTGTTTGTTGAGAAGAAATCTACCAGAGGAAAGAGAATGGAAAAAAAGAACTTGATTTTAGAAGACAAAGGACAGGTTGGGAGTGAGATGACCCTATAGCTCTGAGAAGAGTGAGCTCCAAGCTAGTGGGGAGGAGAGCTAAGAAACAAGCCAGTACACACCCCAGAGCTCCCACAGCCTCCCTCAAAGTGTCACCAACTGGTGACCAAATGTCCAAACAGGATCCTGCAGAGACATTTAACATTCAAAACAGAATTTATGGGGGGCATTTTTCTTAGTTGAGGTTCCCTCCTCTCAAATGATTTTCGTTTGTGTTAAGTTGACATAAAAGAGATGCAAATTGTTGCAGAAAATATCAAACCAAAACTGGGAGCTTTCGCAAAAGCTGTTTTAGAGAAATCGGGGCAAAGGAAGACATATGTTGGACCAGTTCAGCAGGGGTGAACTGATGGATGATAGAAAGTTGGGTAGAGTGCAAGCAGGACACCCAGAGACAGCCTGAGAGGAGTTAGGATAGAGGCATGAGAGATGGCCCAACAGCCTTGAGTACACTTGACAGTCCTTGATTAAAGAGGACAATGCAAAGTTTGGTGGCATCCCAAAAGCCCTGTCAAGAGTTAGGGACAGAAGGTGGAGCTGTGGTTAGCTGTTTTCAGAATGAATGGTTTTGTCATTTCTGTGGTTTGTTGTTTCTTTGTCTTGTCTTGTTTTTAACAAGAAATTTGAAGACTGAATTTATGTGTACAATGAAGCCATGGGAGGCCCAGTGTGATGGTTAACTTTGATTGCTAACTTGATTGGATTAAGAAGAGCCTGAGAGATTAATGAATCATACCTGTACACGTGCCCTTGAGAGCATTCCTAGAGAAGGTTAACTAGATGCTTTGAATATGGATGCCAGCACTCTCTAGGGAGGGGACCCTGATGAGATTAAAGAGGGAAGGGAGGACATATCCTGCTAATAAAACCAGTTTCTCTCTCTGCATCCTGTCGACCATGATGTGAGTTCCTTCCTCTGCTTCCTCACAGCTATGATGAACTGAGTCTCTGCCACTATGAGCTAAAATAAAACTTTCTCCTGGGTTTCTTTGCTCAGATATTTTGAGTCTTTACTCCGACTAATATGCACAGATATCTGGCAAACATTATTTTTCCTTTTCTGAAGTTGCCTCTGGAGAAGACCAATATCTAACTCAGTGGATTGAGTCAAGTAGATGGCCTTCTCCAATTGGGGTGGGCATCATCTGATACACCAGTGCATACCTAAAACCAAAAGGCCAAGGAAGGCTGAGCTCACTCTGTCTATATGAGCTCCATGTTGGTCTTCTGTGTTTGTGGAATTCCTGGTTTTCAAGGCTTCAGGTATAGCCTGGAACCTACTCCACAGCCTCCCCGAGCCTTTGGAGGATCTTACCGGCCTTTCGAGTTTCCAGCTGGCAGCTTCACAGGTCCTGCTATTTGTCAGCCTCAATAATCACGTGAGTCAGTACACTGCTCCTTGTCATCCATATCTCTTCACATACCTATCCCTAGAGATCACCTCTGGTCCTATTTCTCTAAAAATGGGTGTAGTGTGTAGTTCCTACTACCCTGCCTTAAGCTCGGTGTGAACCTCACTATCAGCCCTACCCAGCTGCCCTTGGATCTGAGGATGAAACACACACACACACACACATTCACACACACATAGACACACATACATAAACACATACACATAGACATATACATATACACACACATACACACACATACCCATACACACACACGTACCCATACACACACATACACACACACACAAATACACATACACACACATACACACACAGAAATACACATACACACACATACACACAGAGAAATACACATATACACATACACACACAAATACACACACATATACACACATACACACACGTACACATACACACATACACACACATACACACACACAAATACACATACATATACATATACATACACACACACAAATACACATACACACACACACATACACACACATACACACACATGTACACACACATACACAAAGACACACACACATACACACACACACATTCACACACATACACACACATATACATAGACACACACACATTCACACACACACACACACACACACACACACACAAGCTTATTTTTGATATGCTTTAGCTCAATGGTCAGGCTAAGCCTTCCTCGGCTATCACACCTTTCTTTTCACTCCCAGCTCAGCACCCTAAATCTGCTCTCAACTTTAGTTGCTCATTTACCTTTAGTCCTAGCTCAGCACCCTAAATCTTCCCTCAGCTCAGCTGGTCTCTAATCTCCCATCTGCTTCCCTAGGCCCAGTCAGGGGAAATGGCTGAGGTTAACTCAGCTTGATGCTTGGTGAATCTTTCCTCTCTTGCATCTGCTAGCTTGCCTGCAGGAGAACTGGAAGTTCTGCCTATTCCAACCAGCTCATTGGACTTTAGCATCTTTATTTGGTCGATCAAGAACCAACTGGGAAACAGGACCTTCAGGGTTCACAGGCAGATTCCCCATCAGAGCATCGGAACCACCCCCTACAGCGAGGCTTCTTAACTTTTTGCCAGTCCTGATCACTTTGCCTGACTCTTCCTCATGACTCCTGCATACATAGATGTAATGGTTAATATTGATAGCTCATTTGATTGGATCTGGAGTCAAATGAGACAGGCCTCTGGGCATGTCTGTGTGCCCGGTTTTAGGAAGGACTCACTGAGGCAGCAGATCCCCTTTCTGAGTAGGTGGCACCTTCTGGCTCTGCCCAGAAATAAAAAGGTATGAAGAAAAGGTATGCTGGTTGTCTGCCCATCTTTGTCTTCATTTCTGGAGTCTATACCTCTGTTGCTACCTTGCCATCTTCACTGAAAGACTTCCAGCTTCAAGAATCTTCTAGGTCTTAATGCCATATTGGGACTGTGGGTACACAGAGCTTCATCTCCTGAATGGCTATAGGGTTCTAGGCTCTGTAGCGTGCAGATGACTAGATTATCTAGTCCCAACTGTGGAAGAAAATCCAATAAATTTTCTTTATAATATAGAGCAGTAGTTCTCAACCTGTGGGTCATGACCCCTTTGGGGATTAAAAAACCCTTTCACAGGCACCGCCGAAGATCATTGGAAAACACAAATATTTACATTGTGATTCATAATGGTAGTATCAAAATTACAGTAATGAAGTAGCAACAAAAATAGTTTTATGGTTGGGGGCCACCACAACCTGAGGAACTGTATTAAAGGGTCCTAGTATTAGGAAGGCTGGGAACCACTGCAAGAGAATCCTAATACAACAGGTATATAAGGTAGGTATCCAAGTGAAGCAATTACTGATGGCAAGTTGTAATTCTTAAAAACAATTCTTACAGGTGAATTTAAGTAAACAATTAATAAATATGAAAGAAAATTTACACACTAACAGGATATGCAGCTTAGTTTCCTATGAAGAATTAAATACTGTAGGAAGATTTGATATGGCAGAAAACAGAACATCTTCATAAATTTTCAGAGTTGATCAATAATTTGATTTTATAATCATCAGTATTGGTGATGTTTCTAATTAAACCATTGTGATCCCACAGGGACAGAGAACTTTGTATGTATAATAAAAACGCTGCGCTTCTGACCTGACGTGCTTTAGATGATGCTCAGTAGCACTGCTTGGTATGACAGTGTGCAAAGGTCACATGAGGCATATTCAGACACAAGGCTGCAGTGAAGTCACATGACACAACACAGATGAAGACTGCTCAAAACTTCTCAGATTCACTTTTTGATTTTGAATTTGGTTTTGGTTGTCAAACAGTCAGAAGGCTATGACTGGTCTCAAACATTCCCTGACTTTTACATCATGTGAAGCCACGTGTAGTCAAGGCCAGAGGTTTAAGAAGCTGGGCACTAGAGAGACCTGTCAGTGTCTTATAAGAAGTGTCGGTCTCTACACTGAACATCTGAGGACACATTTTAGGTTCCACTGGAGTGCTCCCTGGACCACACTACTCTCTCAGCATTCTTCATCTTTGGATAGAAAGCCTACCCAGTTAGCACGTAGAGCTTGGAGACATGACTGCATACTTGTAGGATGGCCTTTGGAAACCAGATTATTTTATTCCCATTTGTATTAATTAATTTTTCTTGCTGTGACAAAATACCTAAAAAATATGTAACTTAAGGCTTGACTTTGTCACATGGTGAGAGCGGCTTGAGCTATGGTGGCCACAGCAGGAAGGTGCACACACACACACACACACACACACACACACACACACTCTCATATTCTGGATGGGTTTTCCCAGCTCAGTTAAACTTCTCTATGAATGTCCTCACAGTGAAGTCCGGAGGACTACCCTTCAGACGGTTTTCAATATCAATCAGACAATCAAAATGAAACACCACATCACCGTAATTCACTAACATTAACTCTCAGAGCACACATTACACATCACACTCATTCATATGCCCTTTCCCTCTCTCCATGGCAAAGGAAGGGTTAAAGGATGCAGAGTTCAGAAAAACTGTCTTAAGTGGGAGGATGAGCCTTTGTAGGGGCTACATAAGAAGGGACATGCAGCAAAGACGTGTTCAAAACAGCAGAGTTCTCTGATGGAGGTCTGGGTAGCTGGTCAATGCTCTGGTATGACAATTAGGAAACTGTCTTGGAGGCTCTGGAGCTGGGGACAGAGGCAGAGGCAGAGGTCCTTTGCTATGGGCAGTTTCCTAGATGACATTCCTTAAGCTATGCCTGCCATATTTTGGTCTTGGGGTGTTCCTTTTATAGCCCCAGGTGCAGGCTTAAGAGTGACTGGTAAGTGCATGTGCCCTGTGCTCCTGGTACGGTATTTTTAAAGGTGTCATTATTTATTGGCATAAAATAAATGACCAGCTTGTGCCTTCCGATGTGCTGGAAGGCAGTGGGTGTTCATGCGTATAAACATGATGCAGAATCACTCGAGGCAAAGGCCTTGATTTGTTAAAATGCAGTTGCTCAGGGCTCCGCAGAACCTGAAATTGCCTATTCTATACACCACAGTGACTCAGAGCAGGCGAAGATAATCAACAACATAAAGGGGGAGCATAGGGAGAAGACAGGTCACAGGAGAGGAAAGAACCCTGGTACAGAGGCAGCTGGGAGACTGTAGTTAGTCCCACAGCTCCTGAAGGTCTGCCGTAGGTCAGCAAGGGAAGTGGCTTTCATGATGCGCCTTCGAAAACAAAGGCTAGACCTTAGGAACCGGGGTGGGCTCAGATCAGAAATGGGCCAAGGCAGGGGTTTCCTCATGTGTGGATCCTGCCTGAGTCTGAAACTGTGGACTGCATGCACCTTCATTCCTGCAGCCAGGCTTCCAAGAAATGGAGTTGTGTCCCCTGGACAACGTAGAGTGCTCAGGTTTCAGGAGGGCCCAGTTTCAAGGTCTTTTTGTGAGTTGTGAGAAGGATGCAGAGAGGGGGAAGGAGGTGGTAGTGTTTCTGTGTGTGGGGGGGGGGGGGAGGGAGAGGGAAAGAAAAACTAGATATTGAGATTTGTACTTTTTCTTCTTCTATCTATTAAGGGTTGTTTCTTCAATACCTTTACAACAAAATTAAAATTTGGTAATTACAACATAACCCTCTGTTTTAAAGTTTCTTTTGTAAAGCATAGTATTATTTTCTCCAGGTAAGAAACTCTATGAGTACGGGACTTCCACTTAAAGCAAGATCTGAACATTTTAATTGCATTGCTAAAACTATGGCCTCACTAAATAGTTTAACTTCTCTAAATTTCCATTCTACCCCACAAATCTGTCCACACAGTATTGTGTAAAGTTCTGCCTAAGTACAAAGTGGGCCTAATAATGAGTGAGAGGGAGGGAGGGAGGGAGGGAGGGAGGGAGGGA
>JADRCD010217509.1:31538-59767 GCA_019843815.1 Montemys delectorum
CTGATAGAGAGAGAGAGAGAGAGAGAGAGAGAGAGAGAGAGAGAGAGAGAGAGAGAGAGAGAGAGAGAAGACAGCGAGAGACAGAGGGAAGAAAGAGAGAAGAGAAGGAGACACTGGTTCCACAATATCAAAGTATCAAAGTTTGGTAACAAGTTGGGGGCGGGCTTAAGGGAACTACATTGCCTCCTTTTCAAAGTCGTCATCAGGCAACGCCAACGGAGGCGGGGCCTATGCTAGCCACGCCTCCGGGACGATGCTCCGCTGTTCTGTGACGCCATCAGAGGGCGCCGCGCGGGGGCGGGGCGCCGCCCTGGGGTGCTTCGGCCCTGACTGGAAACTGAGTGGACTCGGCTAGGAGATTACGCCGAGTGGAGGAGAGTGGGGCGGGCAGGCCGGAGCATGGCGGACCAGATTCCTCTGTACCCCGTGCGCAGCGCGGCGGCTGCCGCAGCCAGCCACAGACGTGCGGCCTACTACAGCGCCGCCGAGCCCGGGCCAGGTGCCGACCGGCGCGGCAGGTAACGGCGGGCCCGCCCCTTCCCGGCACCGAGGGTCTTCCCTGCTGCCCCTAGACCGCACGGAGCCTTAGAGCCGGGCGCGGGCGGGCCGCGGATTCCAGAGCCCGGGGCCACGGGCTGAGCCGCGCCCAGGGATTCGGAGACGCCGCCCGCCTCTCTTGTCGCTCCGGGAGCCCCAAAACTTACTGTGTGGGCGAGCAGGCCGGGGTGACAGGTGCAACTCATCCTAACGAGTGACAAACTCGCCTTGCAGAGTAGCACTGATTTTTTTTCCAGCCGTGGAGCGCTTATGAGGCCCTCTTTATACTTAGCCACGAGTGCACGCGATACTTTCTGTTGACAGGAGATGTTTTGGAAGAGTAGAGTGAAGATTTAGAGAGGTGGAATTGTTTAGTAGGGCCATAGTTTAGCAAGGCAATGAAGTGTCCAGACCTTGCTCTAAGTGGAAGTCTTGTATAGTTTCTTGCCCAAAGAAAATAATACTCTGTAAGGTGCTGTATGAAAGAAATTTTAAAATGGAGAGTTAGTTTACCTTGTAGTTGCTAAATTTTAATTTTGTTGTAGACGCACTGAAGAAACACCCTTAGTAGATAGAAGAAAACCAATTACAGAGCTCACTGAGTATTTAGTTTCTTGAATCAGAGCTTTTAAATACTTTTTGGGTTGAACATTATTTATTTAGAGACAAGGTCTCACAGTGTATCCTTGGCTGGCCTGGATCTTGCTCTGTGGACCAAGCTGACCCCGAAGTCATAGAGATCCACCTGCCTTTGTGCTTGGGTTTAAAGGGGTGCGTCGCCACGCCCAGCCTTATTTCTTCTTTTCTTAGCATACTAAGTATGCTTTTGAGGGCCATCAGGATGGGCAGCAAGAGAACTGTTGCAAGTCTGGTTTTTGTCTGTTTTGAGAGACTTACAGGGCAAGTGTTCAAAATGTTAGGGAACTGAATTGGATCTTGGTCCTTGTACTTAGTAGTAGTTTGAATTGGCCTGTTGCTTTTTCTATACCCTAATTTCCTCATCTTTAAACGGGTGATTCGGATTTTTTTTTCTCATGGGAACATTGGCTGAGATTACAGAAACTCTGCAAGGTGCCCCTTTTCCGAGTGCTTGCCTGGAGGTGGATACTTCAAGCTACCATTTTCCTGTTCTTGATGGTACCAGAAGAGTAATTGCACAGTAGTTGTGTAAGTGATTAATCTTAAGACCTTTTTTGGAAATATGCTGCTGTGTAAAAATTTCATTTTGTCATATTTCGGGTCTTCTTGCTTTATATAGTCTGGAGCTCTACTGCTTGATGGCTACATATTCAGGATCCCAGCTTTTATTATTTAATTTTCTTCATTTCTGACTATTTTCTTTGTTCAGAAATCTATGTTAGATATTAGAATAGCCACTCCTGCTTTTTTGGATTAAGGTTAATATACTGTTACCTTCCTATCTTTGTTCATTTGTTTTTTTCTTTTTGTTTTTTTGTTTTTGTTTTCTGAGACAAGGTTTCACTGTGCAGCCTTGGCTGTCCTAAGGCTTGCTTTGTAGACCAGGCTGGCCTTGAATTTACAGAGATCCACCTGTCTCTGCATCCAGAATGCTGGGATTAAAGATTTGTACTATCACCACTTGGCTTAGTGTTACCTTTCAATTTATCTGTGCTATCCCCACCCCCATCCTGCCAACTGCTTTTCCTCTTCTCCCTCTCCCCTTCTATGTCCCCCTCCCCTCTACTCATCAGGGTCTGACAGTATAGGTCATGATGGCCTAGAACTTCTTATCCTCCTGTGTCCACATCCTGAGTGTTGGGGTTACAAGATACCACTATGCCTTGCTTAGTTTTTTTTTGTTTTGTTTTGTTTTTTTTTTTCCGGGTTTTTTTATTTTTTTTATATTGAGACAGGGTTTCTTTGTGTAGCACTGGCTGTCCTGGAACTCTGTAGACCAGGCTAGCCTGGAACTCAAAAATCTGCCTGCCTCTGCTTCCCAAGTGCTAGGATTAAAGGCGTGCGCCACCACTGCCCAGCTTAGTTTTTTTCTTTTTAATTGGTATATTAAGACCATTTATATTCAAGCTGACTTTCCATAATCAGAACCTATTTGTGGCATTTTATTTTCTGTTTCTTCTGATTTTCATCCTTAAACCTTTTTTCTTGAGTTCTTTTGGGTTATTGAACAAACTTTTTTTTTTTTTTGAGATAGTTTCCCTTTGTAGCCCAGGCTGGTCAGGAACTTAGTACATAGCCCAGACTAGTCTTTAGCACTCACAGTCCTATTTTGACTCATGTATAGTGGTTTTTAGTGCATTTCTTTGTACAGCTATTAGAGTAGTTCTGGGGATTATTACAGTGTATATACACACAATGCTTCCCAGTATCCTGTTGATATTTTAAGGGTAAAATTTGCCTCTCTATGTTCTTTTAGCCTTTTCTTTGGTAATAGATTTGTAATGTTATATGTAAGTTTTACATTTTAAAAGTATGTACATATTTCATTTATGTATTATTGGAAGCCCAATCTGACAGTGTTATAACTTCTACTTTTTCTCTAAATTTAGAAACCTCATGAAGAGAAAGTCTTGGATTATAGTTTTTGCCTTTCCTCTTGCCTGCTTATTTGCTGATATTCTAGAATTTCTTGTTTCTGTTCCATTTAAGCATTCTGTAGCCATTCTTTTGGTTTTCCTTCACCTGAGAATGTTTCTGTTTTCCCATCATTTCTGAAGGTTAATTTTACAAGTATAGTGATTGTCTCCTTCACAGTTTTCTTTCTATGCTTTCAGGTTTATGGGTTATAGACAGCCATGGTTTGAAAATATTCAATGGAAATTTACAGAGACAAACAATTTAGATATTTGAAATTATGTGTTGCTCTGAATATTTATGGAGTCTCAGATGTGACCCATCTCCTCTGTGTTCTCTCTATTACCCAGTGATCAGCCACTTGGAAGTTTTCTGTACTGTTGTGGTGTTGACTGATCTGGAAGTTCAGTGCTTAAATGATTCCCATGTTTACGTGATAACACTCCCAAGTACAAAGATATGAGTCTGGCAATCTTTTTAGACATACATTGTTACTCACTATATTACAGGAGTGTATGCATACAAAAAATCATTACTGTGAATATTGTTTGGTAGTGTATGGTTTCAGACATATTGTTAACTATATTATAGGAGTGTATGCATACGGAAAATCATTGCTGTGGATATTGTTTGGTAGTGTATGGTTTCAGACACCACCAGGAGACTTTCCTGGACGAAAAGAAAAAACTATATTACAATTGAGAATGACAGTCCATCCAGCATTTGAAGAGTGTTACACTGTGTACTGGCTAGTTTTGTGTGTCAACTTGACACAGGCTGGAGTTATCACAGAGAAGTGAGCTTCAGTTGGGGAAATGCCTCCATGAGATCCAGCTGTGGGGCATTTTCTCAATTAGTGATCAAAGGGGTGGTGCCATCCCTGGGCTGGAAGTCTTGGGTTCTATAAGAGAGCAGGCTGAGCAAGCCAGGAGAAGCAAGCCAGCAAGGAACATCTCTCCATGGCCTCTGCGTCAGCTCCTGCTTCCTGACCTGCTTGAGTTCCAGTCCTGACTTCCTCTGGTGATCAATAGCCATGTGGAAGTAAGCTGAATAAACCCTTTCCTCCCCAATTTGCTTCTTGGTCATGATGTTTGTGCAGGAATAGAAACCCTGACTAAGACACACTGTTTCCTTGAGCTTTGGAGATTTCTGATGAGAAATCTGTTGTCAGCTGAATTATTTCACTCATCACTACAGTCTTTAAGGAAAAACTCATGAGTTTGAGCAGTTCTGCATGGGTTTCTTTTGGCTTATCCTTTGTTTTTCCCCTAGTAAGACTTCAGAAGTCTTTTCTTGAGGTTTTTTTTTTCCCCCCAGATCCCAAGTGTGTCCTTTGCTTGTGGTCCATTTCCTGTTGAGATTGGGCAGTTCCTGTTCTGTCTTCATGTTAACCAAATCTTCCTTCTGTTCTGCTCTCGAGCCCACTTTTTTCATTTTTGAATTTTCAGTTGGTTGTTCTTCATGTTAGCTCTCTTCATTGGATTAGGTTTTCCATTTTTTACTCATGTGTTCATGATTGCCACCCCACCTTCTCTTTCTTTTTGGGACAGGGCCTCTATTTAGCTCTGGCTGTTCTGGAACTCTTTATGTAGACCTAGTTGCCTTAAACTCTAAGATGCACCTGGCTCTGCTTGAGTACTGTGCTTAGTCTCTCCCTTATTTTTTGAGGCAGGATCCCTTGCTGAATCTGACCCACTACCTGGCTGGGTCGGCTGGATAATGTGTTCAGATGTTCTGCCCGTCTTCGTGTCCTCATCTTGGGTGGTAGAGAGTGCTCCCGGCCGTTATGTATCAGGTGTGGGACTCAGGCAGTTTACCATCTGCAGAGCATTTTTAAAAAAAAAATGACAGCTTTCTAAAACTTATGTCAGAATATTTTGTTATCTGTAATTTTGATGTTAACACTTCTGGATTCTCTTTTTCTAATTCAAGTTGAGATTTTCCTTTTATTATGTTTTCATTGCATTCTGAATATTTTGAGTTTTATGTGTTGAGATTTAATTCTTCATTTTACCAGACTTCCTGTGATACCTTGTTAATAGTAGATGGGGAATGTGGAAGACACTGTATTGAAGGGCCAGATTTCTTGCATAGCTTTGACACCTGAGAGGGGAAGGGTGTCCTGTTTGCTAGCTTTTGAGATGCCCACTAGTCTTTGTTTGGGAAAGGAGTGTCTGCTGACTGAAGCCCGAAGGCCCCAGGGACCTGACCTGAAAACATCTTTACATCATGAAAGTGGCTGGGGGGTCTTCTCATACCCTATTCTTTCCCTTCCTCAATCCCCTTCACCTGGTGCGCTCTGTGTGTGTGTGTGTGTGTGTGTGTGTGTGTGTGTGTGTGTGTGTGTATGTTAAAGAGCGAGAGAGTCAGACAGGCATACATCAGAGTGTTATTTGTCCATGTTTGTTAGTGGTTTTTCTTTGAGTTTTCTAAACTCAAAGTGGTGAGTTACTGGCTTTGCATAGAGGCACTTGCCATAATATAACAGCTAAACTTCATTGTTTAAAAAGAGACTCATGCTGAGAACAGATGGGTGTTGTCTGATTATCTGCAAAAATTAGTGTTTCTTGGTAGATGTAACACAGATTTTTATAATGCTGGTTTTCTTATTTTGAGAATCTATACATAATTTCATTTGAATCTTAAAAGTTTTATAATTATGATCTAATATAGTAATTATAAAGATTTTTTTCTGTGATAATTACAGCTGAAGGGTCTGGCTTGTTTGTGGTGTTGGGGCTTGAGCTTAGAATTCTGTGTTAGGAGCGCGCAGTCTCACAATGAGGGCTAAGATAATGCTATTCTACTTGTTCAGGCCCAGAGTTTTCTTTGGGGTTTCAGAAATGTTTATAGACATTAATAAAGATTTTCATTGGAAAGGGATCCATAGATCACCTTGGAAATAAGAAACTCTTTACACTTGTCGGAATAGGCATGTTTCATTTAGTTTTCACACATCACAAAGTATTAGTGTGAAGATAGAATTGATAATAGGGTACATAACAATTATAGGCTACTAGAATTTGTGTCCCAAGCTAATAGGCCTTAAAGTTTTTGTATTGTGTTTATTTAATATTGGATATTATATTATTAATTCTAGTTCAAAACTTTCTTTCCATGTATAGTGTTGGTATAATTTCTTATTCAGAATATTTTTAGGTTTTTTAGAAATTACTAACTTATTTGGGCTGTAGAGATGACTCGGTGGTTAGGAACACTGGCTTCTCTTTCAGAGCCTCTGGGTTCTCTTCCTAGCATCTCATGGCAGTTTACAATCATCTGTCACTACAGTCCCAGGGAATCCGGTGCTCTCAGGTGGTCTTTATGAGCACTAAGCATACATGTGGTGCAGAGGCATACATGGCAGACAAAATACTCACACACATAAGAAATAAAATAATAAAAAATTTAAAAGACAAGAGAGGGGATAGGGAGGGAGAGGGAGGAAGAGGAGAGGAGAGGAGAGAGAAGTAGTTCAAGATTGTAGTCACTTCTCAGCTTAAGGGACTAGTCTTCCTCATTATTCCTTGTTTTTCCAACCAAGACTCTGGCATATTTTCTCATACCCTCTCCTTAATGACTTTGATGGTAATGGTGCTGGTCATTACTGCTTTAGTTTTAGTTTTAGTCTATTTTGTGCTACAAACCAGACTGAGTCTAGGTAATGTATGAAGGGCGGAAGTTGCTTTCTTAACAGTTCTAAAGGCTATGTGGTTCAATGTTAAGGCAGATCCATCCAAGCATGTCTTCTTGCTGTTCTTTCTGTGGCAGAAGACCAGGAGAGAGCCACTCCCCTTTCAGGTAGCATTCACCCTTTTTGAGGTTGCCCTCATGACAGAAATATCTCTGGTTACAGTCTGTACTGGCTGGTTTTATGTGTCAACTTGACACAAGCTGAAGTTTTCACAGAGAAAGGAGCCTCCTTTGAGGAAATGCCTCCATTAGATCCAGCTGTAAGGCATTTTCTCAATTAGGGATCAATTGGGGAGGGCCTAGCCCATTGTGTGTGGTGCTATCCCTGGCCTGATAGTCTTGGGTTCTATAAGAAAGCAAGCTGAGCAAGCCAGAAGAAGCAAGGAACACCCCTCCATGGCTTCTGCATCAGCTCTTGCTTCCTGACCTGCTTGAGTTCCAGTCCTGACTTCCTTTGGTGATGAACAGCAATATGGAAGTAAACTGAATAAACCCTTTCCTCCCCAACTTGCTTCTTGGTCAAGATGTTTGTGCAGGAATAGAAACCCTAAGACATGATCCCATTGCCTGACACTGAGGCATACACATTAAGCTGCTGTCACACATTTGGAGAATATAGAGAGAAAAATAAAAGCCAAATATGTACACGTTAATAGTCATTTCTGATCTCTAGTGACCCGTTGGATCTTATGAAGACGTGGACCCCCTATGACCATGGTACCTTACAAAAAAGACTGGACTCAGAGACAAATGAGGTGCTTGCCTCATCACCCACAAGTACATCCCACTTAAATGGCAGCTTCTCTTCAGCAGCAGTAGAACCTTAACCCTCAGTGGTTTGCTACCCTCTGGAAGCTCTCCTGCTGCTTGGTGTCAGTGTATCTATAAATTTGCTCTTTGTCTCTTCATGCATTTGCTGAGTGCTTTGTACTGATTGTGCCTCTGTCTCCCATGAGCCGTGTTGATGGCACAGGGGACAGAGCACTCCAGCCTAGCACCCTTTTTGCTTTCTGCTGTTGGAGGCAGGGGAGGCTGAGTTTCTCATCAGCCTCTTAGTAATGACCCCTAGCTGACACTGTTGGACTGTGCGGTTCCATTTGATGGAGGACATATGCACAGTTCCCTACACAGCACTTACTGGCTGAGTTGTTTTTCTTTGTTGGTATGCAGGCAAAGGAGATTATGTTATTTATTCTAAAGTTTTGAACATCAGATACATTTTAGATTAATGTACTTTAAATTCTCAATATTTTCATTCAGATAGAAACAATAGAGCTGTCAGATGCTTAAGGTACCGTGTAAATGTAAGATGCTTGCTCCTTGACCTTCCTCACCTACAGTCTTGGAAACTCTCTGCCCAGTAGTACTTGAGCAGTCTGTTGCAAGCCTGTGGCAGTGGCTGAGACGGCATGTCCTCCTCCTTGAATGAGCAGTACACTTGGGTCTATGTCATTGCTTCTGTTTTCTTTGTTCACATTGTTTTTACTTATTTAAAAAAGTGTTCCCAGAATTATACTTAATTACTGGAAACGCTGATTTCTCTTGAGTGACAAACCAATTAAGTGTGTATGACACCAAGCAACAAAGACATTTAGGATTCTATGCTTATCCTGCCTCTGGGGGGAAAATACATTATTCATCATCTTATTGTTTTTAAATACTGAAGTAAAATTTTCAATACAATAGGAAAATTGCTTTGGAGGGGGAATAAATTGCTTGCCAGTTCAAAGGCTACATTTCTGAAGTCTAGGCTACTAAACTTGGTGTTGCTCATTCTCTCAGCCTCCTGAATGCCTCATGCTGCTTTTCTAGAGTTAAAGTTGCTAAGACTGTGACTTTTTCAACAGGCTCATTGAGAGAAACTTAATGGAAAAAAAAAACAAAACAAAATTCAAATCTTATGGTGTTCTGAAGTTTGATTAAATTTTGGATAAGTATTCATTTTTCTACTTTATGTAGAAACTTTGTTGAAAGACATACTCCTATGCAGGAAAAGATAAAGAACCTTTTCGGGGAAAATACTTTCCTTAGGCTCTTTCCTGGATTTTCTCCCCTAAATCACCTAAAATATAATTTATAGAAGATTATATGGAGCCAGTAAAACGAGTTAACAGTTTGTTTGAGGGAGTGTTTAAAGAGGGTGAAAATAAGTGCCATTTCTCCCAATGTATTTATGCTTACGTCATCAGTCTTGGTGGCAGTGAGGCAGGGAGAGGGAACCTGCGCTGTTGCCTGTTGCCTCAGGAGCTCCTGGAAGAGACTGCTCTGTAGAAGTCAGGATGCTTGACTTAGGCTGTAGAAGAGAACTTCAGGCTAAGTCAGTATGAAGTAGAAATACAGATGTAAGCTAGGAATATGGAAGGAAAGACAGGCCTAAAACAGCTTACTTAGTGACAGACAAATATCTTGAATCCCAGGACAAAGGGAGTGGAGGCTAACTGATCTCTGAGTTTCAGGTCAGCCTGGCCTACTTAGTGAGACACTGTCACACACAGACACATGCCCACATGCATGAACAAATATGTAGGTAAGTAAGTAAATAAATAAATAAAAATATAAAACAGTATTGGGCTCCTCAGGTCAAGGCACTTGCTATGCAAGCCTGGGAAGATGGAAGGACAGAACCAGTTCCTAGAAGCTGACCTCTGACCTCTTCATGGGTCTAGACATGTCTATACATGTATATTAAGAAATTAAAGAAAAAGGTAGTATGACATCCCCTGAAATGGTCATGGGCGTCTCAAAACAGAGCCTCGTTCAAGTTTCTCAGTAAAAACTGTCTATATAATTTTTGTGGCTTTTGAAATTATTGTAAGGAATTAAAAGATTTAGTAAAAAGCAAGTTTGAGTAAACTTTATCTAAGGAATCTTTCTTTAGGAAATGAGACCATTGCTTGGGATATGTTTTGGTTGGTAGAGTACTTTCTTAGCTCTGTGAAACTGAAGCTACAGTGTCTGTCTCCATACAGCTGAAACCATGGTGGTGCCCATAGGTGGTACACACCGGTGGTGCACACTAGTAATCCTAGTACTTAGGAGATAGAGACAAGATCAGGAGTTTAAGATCATGCACATCTGCATAGTGAGTTGGAGGCCAGTTTGGGGTACATGTGACCCTATCTTAAAATTACCACCTTCCCCCATACAGAACCCCAACAAATAAAGAATGAGATCATAAGGTGCTTTCTGAGGTGTATTAATAGTTTATAGGCTCATAAGATAAATGCATGGCTTACAAAGTTCAAAGGACTACCTTATTATATAAGCAGATCACAAACCAAGACATGTTTTTACTGAAAACAAGGTTCATAATGTTGTGAGCCCTTCTTTATTCCCAGTCAGCAGGGTTTAGGAGCCCCTTTCCTTTCCTATGACTAATTTCCCCTGTTTTCCTGCCCTGTACCAGCCCATTATATGTGTGCGAGTTATTTTATGTGTATGAGTGTTTTGCCTGCATGTATGTATATACATGTGTACTATGTGTCGTCATCGTCGTGCCTATGGGAGCCAGGAGAGGGTGTCAGATTCCTCAGAACTGGAGTTATGGACAGTTGTGAGCCACATGTGAGTGCTAGGAACTGAATCTGGGTCCTCTTCAAAAGCTGCAAGTGCTCTTAACCACTGAGCCATCACTTCAGCCCTCCCTGATACATTTAACCAGTTTTTTGGTCATGCGTATTATAACCTTTTCCATTTCTTTGGTTCCTCTTTTAAACAGCTCAGTGTAGTTACTTTTTCAAATGGTGGATAGTGGTGCATGTCTGTTATCTTACCTTAGTGGGACTAAGGAGTCTGGGGCAGCAAGGTCTCAAGCTTATTTAGGCCAGCCTCAGCTATATAGTGAGCCCCTAGCTCAGACAATAACAGAGGAATTACTTTATCCACATGAAAAAAAAGGCAAAGCACAGTCTTAATCCTCTTTAGAAACAAATTATTCTCAGGCTTAGAACTTCTAATGAATAGCAATAATTTGAAATGAGACTAAAACTCCTTTCTGATGCTTCCCTGGTACTGTGTGTTGTGTTCATAATCACCTCTTCATCCCCAGCACTTGCACTTCGCTGCTCTGTCAGTCCTCATCTTGCAGGCCTCTGCTCTCTGCTCCTTCTAGAACCTTCATTAGTTGACTGTTTCTAGTATATAGGGAAGTACATCACTACTTCTGTGAAGATACCTGATAAAAACAAATTAAAGAAGTGTTTATTTTGGTCCTGACGGTATGGTCTGTCCTCATTGGGAGAGAGAGGAATGTGAGGCTCCTGGCCACATTGTATCCACAGTCAGGCAGCAGAGAGAGACAGTGTTGGTACCCAGCTTGTTTTCTGTATATTTCTTGTAGGATCTCAGTCTATGGGATGAATCCACACACATACTGAGAATGGGTTTTCCCTCTTCAACCAAACCTCCCTTGAGGCATTCTTCTCTTGGATAGAGGCAGACAACAGAGATTACCATCACTAGAAGGCCTCCTGGGTTTGATTTCTTTCTAGATCTCTCTCTGTGAGTGAGTTGTTAGTTTGCGAGGTTTTGTCTTGTGTATTTGTGAGCTTCATATGAGCAGGGCATGTGTGTTGGTTTAATGTGTTGTGCTCCCTGCCTAGGACACGTGTAACATATGCAGGCACTGGAGTGTCTAGTGTTAAAGTACTAGTGTGGTTAAGCATGGTTTTGTGAGTTTGCCTGTATTTCTTTGTGAATTGCCTTTGCTCATTTGTCATCAGAAGTGTGCTAGGACATGCTTTTTTGTAATAACTTTTTATAAAGATGACCCCACCCCACCCCTTGTTCAGTGCTACAGAGCACAGGCATCTGCCTTGCCTGCCTGGTGCCTGGTGGAAGTCAGCACCTAGTTTGGCCATTGTCATCAGGTCACCCAGTCTCTATGGCTCTTAATTGAAAAACCAGGAGATCATTTGCATTCTGCTTTCTAGTGTGTAACATCATTCTCTAGGGCGCTGGTTCTCAGCCTTCCTAACCCTGTGGCCCTTCAATATAAGTTCCTCAGATCGTGACTCCCACCATAGCATTATTTCTTAACTGTAAGTTTGCTACTGCTGGGAATTATAATGTAAATATCTGTGTTTTCTGATGGTCTTAGGTGACCCCTGTGAAAGGGTCATTGGATACTCAGGGCTTATGATCCATAGGTTGACAACCACAGCTCTATATGATTCTTTTTTTTTTTTTAAGATTTATTTATTTATTTTTATGTACATGAGTACACTGTAGCTGTACAGATGGCTGTGAGCCATCATGTGGTTGCTGGTAATTGAATTCAGGATGGCCAGCTTGCTTTGGCCTACTCGCTCTAGCGTAATATACTATAGCCGTCTTCAGACGCACCAGAAGAGGACATCAGATCTCATTACAGGTGGTTGGGAGCCACCATGTGGTTGCTGGGATCCGAACTCAGGACCTTCAGAAGAGCAGTCAGTGCTCTTACCCACTGAGCCATCTTGCCAGCCCCCTCTGTGTGATTCTTGAATGAAGTTGCTTTTTTTGTAAGGAGTTATATTTTCCTCTTTGTCTCATTGGTGATTGGTTTGTGCTTCCACAAAGTGTGTCTAGATTTTAAAGATATCTTTCTGTTACTGTTTAAAAAAAAAAAAACTTCTGACAAGAGAATATATGTGGTATGATTTTACTTACTTTAGAACTGACAAGTTGGGTTTGGGTAAATAGTGTTTAGGTCACAGTGGTTGACAGTATTAAGTGTGTTTTTATCTCTTCTTTGATTTCCTTTTCTATAAACAGAGAAGAGTTGTGGCTAGAGTGGCCTTGTCAATTTCACATTTGATTTCTATCAGTTTTGTTGTATGTGCTTGGAAGATCTGGTGCTAGTGCATGCTTGTTTAAGATTATTAGATTTTATTGGTGAATTAAGCCTTTTAAATTACAATAGTCTGGCTGATTAAAAAATATATTTGGGGGCTGGAGAGAGATGACTTACCTGAATTCAGTTCATAGCACACGTTAGACAGCTAACAACCTTGTGTAACTCCAGCTCCCAGTGATCTGAAGCCTCGTATGGCCTCCCACACTAAGTGGCATATGCTTACATACGTATACCCTTAAATAAAAACAAATCTTTAAAAATGTCGTAGTCGTCTTAGTTAATACAGACATGTAGCTTTCTTTTGAGGAGTCTTCACACCATGTCATTTCCATTCTTTTATTTTTAATTTTTCAACCTTCCTTATTCCTTTGTTTAAGGCACCTTCCTCCTTGGTGATCTCTGTACTCCAGAGGCAGTCTGACACTATGCAAAGACAATGTTGAAAGACTTTCTTGTCCCAACAAGGGCTGATGGTGTTTCTATTTAGTACCTAGGACTGAGGTCCTTTTGAACTTTGTGTGCACAGGACAAAAGTCCATGCTAAGGAATATGTGGTCAAGATGTAGATTGACTCTGTTGAGAAACCCCACTTTGAAGGTCACAATATCTAAAGCTAGTTTAACAGTACACTCTGAGCATTGTCATCTTCCCACCTCATGAAAAACCAGAGGGCCTGTCACGTCTTACACTCCTGTCTTCTTCACAGTATTGCAGTGGGACTCACCCCATACAGCTGTCATTTTACATTGCATGGCCCTGCACATGTGTAAAGAACTTTTGTTGTTGTTCTTGGCTCTTAAAATTCTGAATTTCCTCTGGATACGGTCTTTATTTTGAAACTTTCTGTAGCATTTTTTAGGGCAGAGCTGCTGACAAAAATGTTCTCTTGATTTTCCTTCATCTGAGAATATTTTGGGTTGTTAGATATAACATTCTGTCTGGTATAAACTAAAGTTTCTAGGAAAAACGAAGTTACATCTGTGTAAAGATGTTGCAAAACTAAATGTCTGACTGGAATTTAATGATTATGGAGGGTTATGCAGACCATTATGGGGGCTGTCAACACAGGAGGCCCAGAGCCATGTCTGTACCTGCTTCTGTTCCTTTATAGATATTTATTTCCCTTTGTGTGTCTGACCCAACAGCCTCTAACATTTTTAAATTTTTTAAATTAGCATTTTCAAACAGTTTGGAAGGTTCTTCTTGTTCTCCTGTTTCTCTTTGTACCTTCTACTTATCTCCCTCACCCCCCACCACCACATAATCCTCTTCCCACTTTGATATGTCCTGTTGCCTTCTTAAATACCCTTCTCCTCTCATGGTCTACTTTCTAGTGTTGAAGCCTCCATACTTGTCCCTCTTGTAAATAAGAGTTTACATGGGAGAGACAACTCGTGATTTTTCTGAGTTAGCTCAGGAGATACACTGACTGCATTTCCATTTACTGTGTTTTCCTGCAGAGTTCCTTTTCTTTTGCAGCTGTACTAATCCCATTGTGGTGTATGTTCATCTCGCATTCTGTAATGGCTGCAGTAGTTTCCACTCTTCCCAGCCGTGAGTGAATACAACTTCCATTTCCTGATAGTTTTCAGCATTTGTTGTATCTTTTCTTGGTACCATTCTGACTGGGCATCTTGAAGTAATTTCGAATGGATAACAATGTTGAACACTTCAAAACACACTCATAGTCCCTTTGCACTTCTGTATTTGAGGACTATCTGTTCATTCATTAGCTCTTTTGTCGATTAGCAGATCTCTCTCTTTCAGTATATGTAATTTTGCAGTTCTTTTGCATATATATGCAAGTATGTATACAAGTATATATGTAATATATATATATATTTTAGATAATCCTGTCTGTAGTATATATGGCTCAACTTTTGCTGGCACAATTAATTCTCATACCGTAGGCTATCAGCTAATTCTATTGACAGTTTTCCCTTTGTGAACAGAAACTTTTAAAATTTCATATTGTCTCATTTGTAATTCTTGGGGCTATTTCCTGTATCATTAAAGTCTAGCTCAGAGAGTACTTGCCTGTTTCCATATTGAATTTTACTCACTATCACCTCACTTGCTTTGTGTCAGGGTAAACCTTTAAAATGTAGACTTTGCAGATCACTGTTTTCTACTGACACAAAAGCTAAGTAAGCATCAGATGGCATCTGATCCAACAGCAGATTCATTCTTCTGCTTTGCTGTAAACTGCCAACCTGTGGTCTCCACCAGGGTTTGGTAATTGACATAGATAATGACTTTCTTTGTTTCATAAGAATAAGCTCTTAGAGCGCCTGGGAGTGGAGCTTTCTCTGGGTGTTGTGTGGAATTTGTGCCCAAGGTCTGCTCAGGACACTGGCCCAGACAGACCAGAAGCAACCTATGCCACTGGACTGGCGGAGTTCCTGTGTGCCTGGGTCCCGCTGGTCCCAGTTACTCCCGGTGTTGGGACAGATGTTGTGTCCTCCTTACCTCTGTTCCTCTGATCCTGGACGTGTTGGAGTGCCTGGGAATGGAGCTTCCTATAGGTGTTGTGGGACTGGCTGTAAAATTTGTGCCCAAGGTCTGCTCAGAGCTCCAGCCCAGACAGACTGGAAGGAACCAGTGCCACTGGGCTGGCCAAGGATCAGAGGATCAGAGGTGAGGAGGACATAACATCTGTCCCAACACTGGGAGTAATTGGGACCAGCACAGGTTGCTTCTGGTTTGTCTAGGCTGGTGCCCTGAGCAGACCTTGGGCACAAATTCTGCACAATACCTAAAGGAAGCTCCACTCCTAGGCTCTCTAACAAGCACCAGGATCAGACATCTGTCACAACACTGGGAGTAACTGAGACCAGCGGGACCAGGCACACAAGAATTCTGCCATCCCAGTGCCACGGGTTCCTTCCAGTCTGTCTGGGCTGGTGCTCTGAGCAGACCTTGGGCGCAAATTTTGTAGCCAGTCCCAAAACACACAGAGGAAGCTCCACTCCTGGGTGCTCTAATGGGCCCAGGATCACAGGATCACAGAATCACAGGATCACAAGATCACAGAGACAACTTGACTCTGAGGAGTTCTGACACAACCAGGATCACAGGTAGGACAGGCTCCAGTCAGATTTAGCAAGGGCAGGTAGCACTAGAGATAACCAGATGGCTGGAGGCAAGCGTAAGAACATAAGCAACAGAAACCAAGGTTACTTGGCATCATCAGAACCCAATTCCCCCACCATAGCAAGTCCTGGACATACCATCACACCAGTAAAGCAAGATTCAGATCTAAAATCACTCCTCACGGTGATGATACAGGACTTTAAGAAGGACATAAATAACTCCCTCAAAGAAATATAGGAAAACACGGGTAAATAGTTAGAAACCCGTAAAGAAGAAACACAAAATGCCTTAAAGAACTACAGGAAAACACAATCAAATAGGTGAAGGAAATGAACAAAACCATCCAGGATCTAAAAATGGAAATAGAAACAATAAAGAAATCCCAAAGGGAGACAACCCTGGAGTTAAAAAACCTAGGAAAGAGATCAGGAGTCATAGACGCAAGCATCACCAACAGAATACAAGAGATAGAAGAGAGAATCTCAGGGGCAGAAGACACTATAGAAAACATAGACACAACAGTCAAAGAAAATGTAAAAAGCAAAATGATTCTAACCCAAAACATCCAGGAAATCCAGGACACAAACCTAAGGATAATAGGTAATAGAAGAGAGTGAAGACTCCCAACTTAAAGGGCCAGTAAATATCTTCAACAAAATTATAGAAGAAAACTTCCCTAACCCAAAGAAAGAGATGGCCATGAACATACAAGAAGCCTACAGAACTCCAAATAGACTGGACCAGAAAAGAAATTCCTCCCATCACATAATAATCAAAACACCAAATGCATTAAACAAAGAATTTTAAAAGCAGTAAGGAAAAAGGGTCAAGTAACATATAAAGGCAGGCCTATCAGAATTACACTGGACTTCTCACCAGAGATTATGAAAGCTTGAAGATCTTGGGCAGATGTCATACAGACCCTAACACAAATGCCAGCCCAGGCTTCTATACCCAGCAAAACTCTCAATTACCATAGATGGAGAGAGCAAGATACTTCATGACAAAATGAAATTTATACAATATCTTTCCACAAATCCAGCTCTACAAAGGATAATAGGTGGAAAACACCAACATAAGGAGCAAAACTACACTCTAGAAGAAGCAAGAAAGTAATCAATATTTCAACAAACCCACACAAGCCCAATTCCACCTCTATCAAACAATAGGAAGTAACAATTACTTTTTCTTAATATCTTAATATGAAAATTATTAATATTACCAACATATCCTAATCGATTGAAATCCAAAAATATGAGGAATTAGAAATTTGTTAATTGTCATCCAATGATCTCTCTAATTTGGTAATTGGAGAAATAGGTCCAATATTGTGCAATCCATATACACTTTCTTCTTGTTTGTACATGACAGTGTCTTGCTGGGTTCCACATAATGGTCTTGAAATCAGGCTTCTCTTATCTCAGTCTTTCTATTAGTAGGAATGTTTATTGATGTTTTTACACTATACTATGGTTTTCAGAACAGCTTACATCTTTCAAAGTTTATACAGCCAAAAGAAACATAGGCAATTAACTTGGGAAGTGATTTGTAAGGCAACAATAAATAGTGAGACTGAATGCTTTGCTTGATGTAACTATTGTATCAAGTTTGAAGAAGAGGACTTTATAAATTACTCTTTCTCTGAGATGAATGCTTTTCAAAATCACCACAGCCAATGAACCAGATTCTTACCCTCACCTAATGTCTGTGCCACCCTCCAAGCAGAACCATTGTTCATTGAAACAGTTGGTGAAAGACTTCATGGATAGACATCTTAATACATACACTATTTCTTAAATGAATGTAACTTGTTCTCTGTGGGCTGAGAATGATGCTAATCACTCAAGTCAAATATCTTTGACCGTAGCAGGAAGTCTGTATCCAAAAATTGTGCCTACAATTCATTCCTTGATGCAGCAGAACTGTCAACTGTCAGCTTAGCTACGATGAAGGTAAAATCCTTTGGTGATATGAGGGTCATTAAAGTACATTCCTTATTATAATGAACTCCAATGTCTGTTCTTATTTTGGGCTTGTACCACAGTAAGAGCCAAGATTTTAAGCTCTACTAAAAAGAAAACAAACAAAAAGACTTTATTTATGTTCATTTAGAAAAATACTAGTAGTGATGTATTATTTTAAAATATACAGTTAATATATTTGGAGTTATTTCAAATTTATGTTGAGGCAAATATATGTATTTTCAGTATTGCTGTAGACAAGCATCTACATAAGACTGTTCAATTGATTGTTGTTTTATATCAATTTTTATAATACTCATTTTTGTTGTTACAATATTTTATAAATTTTAAAGAATATGACAATAAAAAAAACCCAGGAGGTTAAAAAAAAAAAAGAATAAAATCTTAGTATATTTGCCTCTATGGTGGAAGGTATTTTTTTGGGTAGCCAAAATCCATATTCCAGGACCTTAGTCACCCACTCGACTCAGAACAAACCATCTCTTATTGTCTTTTGAGTAAGAGCTGTGTTTTGGGTCAGTACAGTTCTTTTCCTTTGGCATTTTAAAAATTATAGTTCCTCTGTCCCAGAGCTTCCATTTTCTTCTGAAGACGCTTGCAGGTGTTTGAATACATGTTCCTCTACATCCTGCCAGCCATGTTAGTTTGGAATACTTCTCTCTTTATGAGGAGAGTAAATTTAAGTGTTCTCTCTCGCTTTCTTGTACTTACGAGTTCTAACTGGTTCTGTTTGTTTTTTGTATGAATCTGGGATGAAGGAGTTTGGGTTGAGCTTGAAAGATTTCCATTTGGCTGCAGAAAGTCAGAGGTGTGGTTCATTATTTTTCGATCTGAGATGATGCCTTCCATAGAAGCCCAGTGTAAAATTAAATGAAAAAGCAATTGATGAATCATCATAATAGTTTCTGAAAAACTGATTGTTATCAAAGGGTAAGTCTTTTTAGTGTCAGATTGTGATTGAGGACAGTGTTGATGGTAGGCTGCTGGTTTTTAGTGTAAGAGTACTGTTTGAGTCATAGTTCAGTGGTAGAGTACTTTCTAACATGTGTAAGGCCCTAGGTTCAGCCCCCAGTAACACGTATGTACATCCATGAGCACATGCATGCACTCAGGCATAAACATACACATGCACCCCATGCACACATGTGTACGTACAGACACATGCACAGATAAACACAAACACACAGACTGTTGAGCTTGAAAAGGAATGCCAGTATAGTTTCTTCATTGAGTATAAGTTTAGCATAGGTGTGACAGAGGTGCTGAAAAAATGAGACTACCATGATTACTATCTCTGACTGCAAACCCAGTACAGTGCTCAGAACTGTCTCCATTATATAGACAACTGTGCTTTCTTAAAAGTCATCTTCTAGAATTTTGGTGACAGTACAATTGTATAATATATCTTAGAAATGTAGTTTTTTGGCTAAGAGTGGTGCTTCCGGTTATTTTCTTACCAAACTGAATGTACTGAGTGGGTTTTAGACAGCCTTGGTCATTTAGTCACTCAACTGCATCTCTCAGAGGTCACTGTGAGATTATAGCATGAGGATAGTCAGCTGCTTCATCTAGCACAGGCTTCCTTGTACAACCTTTTCCTTACCTGTTTACTATGAAGAGTTAATCCCCCACCCCCAAAGGGAAGTAATATCATTATGTAGTAGGTTTCTGTTTTTAAACAATGGTTAGCTTCAGTTGAAGGCAACTTAGTTTGAGAAAAACAAAAAATGCTGTCTTAGTTACATTTCTGTTGCTATAGACTGAAAACTTATAAAAGAAAGCATTTAATTGGGAGCTAGATTACAGTTTCACAGGGTGAGTTCAATACCATTGTGGCTGAGAGCTTGCTAGCAGGCAGGGAAGCAGGCAGGCAGGCAGGCATGGGACTGTAGTAGTAGCTGAGATGTTATATCTGATCTGTGAGTTGGAGGGTTAGAGGGAATGGGAGGGGGGAGAGGGAGAGAGAGAGAGAGACAGACAGAGATAGAGAGAGACAGATAGAAACAGAGAGAGACAGACAGAGAGACACAGAGAGATATGGAGACAGAGAGAGAGGGAGAGGGAGATATTGGGCCTGGTATGGGCTTTTGAAACCTCAACGCCCACTTCCAGTGACACGCCTTCTCCAAGGCCACACCTCCTAATCCTTCCCAAAACACTTCAACCAACAAGGGACCAATATTCAAACATGAGATTTTAGAGGCCATTCTCAATTCAAACCACTACAGGTGATTAGTAAAGTTTGGCCTGATGTTATCCTAGATGAAATACACTGTACCAGAAGATTGCTTAGCTTTCTGTTCTTCCTTGTAACTAGGTACCAGCTGGAGGATGAGTCTGCCCATTTGGATGAAATGCCACTGATGATGTCTGAAGAAGGCTTTGAGAATGACGAAAGTGATTACCACACCTTACCTCGAGCTAGGATAACACGGAGAAAGAGAGGGCTAGAGTGGTTTGTCTGTGGAGGATGGAAGTTCCTCTGTACCAGGTTTGTCATCTTTTGCTACCTGATTATCATATACACAAAGATTGCATATGTAACTTTAGCAGCTAGCTTATTTGTTAGGTGTTATATCTATAATGTTGGTAGGAAAACTAAGGAAAATGCTGTCATCATGAGGATGCTGTTCTGAAAGGGAGAATGTAATTTATTATTTTATGAGACATTTTAATGATTAAAACCTGAAGAAAATTAGTAATTTTGTGCTGATGCATAGTAGAATTTCATTTGGTATGTCAGTGTAAATGGCATTTCTTTTTTTGTCAAAAGGGTTAATATGAATTTTAAATGTATTTAATAACAATGTAATTAGTGCATTATTCATCTTTAATGACTTAGAATAGGATTCTTCTGTTTAATCAAGTTATTAAGTTAAAAATTCTTCAGATTTCAAGGTATTTCCCTGGTATTAAGTTAAACTGGTCTGATTGCTTTTCACTAGATCCTGGTAGGGTAAAGTGCAGCTGTTTGCCTCACATGCCATCCCATGGAGTCACTGGTCCATTAGACTGAATCTTTTAAATGGTGAATTGAGGCCATTTGCATTTTCTTATAGAAAAGAGGTTTGGTATTGTCTATAAGTTTTTGGTGATGTTGTGTTTTGTTGGATTATTGGGATTTCTTTTCCTTTTCCTGAATTACTTTGAGGGCCTATTGAGTTGCTGTTTTGGACATGGTTCCTTTTAAGCCTCATTATTTATCTGGAGTTCATGATCCTTCCTTTTCCCCACGTTAGCGTGTTCCACCAAGAACTTGCTGTGTGTTGGCTTGGTTCTATATGTCATGGATTGCCTCACTTCAAACCCTTTACCTATCCAGGTTGCAGTGCAGCTTTGCAAGAGATTAGTGTTGGGTAACAGTAGTTTACTTTCAGGCCATGGATTGTTTCGTTCTAAGCTCTTCTGGCTTTTCTGGTTGCTCTAAAAAGTCTGGTAATTGTGATATTTCTGCCTTTGTATGTAAGTTGTGTTACTCAGGCTGTTTTTAGGGATTTTTTTTTTTTCACTTTGCCTTTCTGACACCGTGACTATAATATGTCACGGAGAGTCTCTTCGCTGTTACGTCTATTTGGCATTCTATTACCTCTTATGTTTAGAAGCCTACTTTCCAGAAATTTGGGGATGTTTTGTGCTATACTGTATTCCATTCTACTTTACTTGTGCTCCTTCATTAGCTCTATGAATTCTCGGGTTTGGCCTGTTGAATGCATCACACTTCTTGGAAATAGTGCTCCTGTTCCTTACTTTCCCTTATATGTGTCTCTGCATTCCTTTTGTGACTTTGTCCTCCCTTTCTGAAATGCGTTAATGCCCATGTCTGCTGTGGGCTTTGTTTGGCTGACCATCTCCTTTATTTCAGTTACTTCTATTTGATTGTTTTTTAATGTTTTAATCTTGCTAAGTTTTCCTCCATAATTTGAATTTCAGTTTTAATTTATTGTTATGCTTACTTTAGAGATTTTCTTGTCAAGGTCTTGGTTAGGGTTCTCATTAATTCATGTATGTCTGTTTGATCTGATCATTAATTCATTTGAACAATAATGACATTTTGGACTCCCATCTATGGGAGTTGGTTGGTTGGTGATAGGTCTGGGTGGGAGATGTGCCAAAAATATTTTTTGACTTTGTCTTGTTTTATGACTAGAATGAGTTTATTTTGATGTTTTCTTCAAAGCCTTTGGGATATTCTCTTTTCTATAAGTCTTCTTAGAGGAATAGATACATGAAGTTCATCTAAGGGGACTAATGACACTTGGTGTTCATTATTGGATAGGTTGCTGATGATCCTCTCTTGGCTATGTGCCAACAGGACCAGATATGAGACTGGACACCTAACACCAAGGTGACCAGATGGGATCACCCTTTGCATTCTATGTGCTTGTTAGATACAGGATATAGAATTTCAGGTCCGAATGAACTCTGTCTTCTCTCTGAGGATGATGGTTAGAGCCACAGTCCAGAGTAACTCCTGGGGCCATGATCGTGCAGACACTGTTCTTCAGTGGCCACTGGAACCTCAGAGATGAGACTCTCATTCCCACAGTGACCTCAGAGACTCCCTGAAACAAATGTTCCAGACTCCCAGGGGACCCTGGGCACACTGGAGGCAGAACCCAGCCCTATACTGACCTCTGAAACCACTGGACTGAATTCCTGCTTGCAGGATGCTCTTGGTCCTACAAGCCTAGGCCTGAGCACTGGTTCCCTCTGATTCCACTAATGCTATATACATTAGTAAACACATTTTCTGATTTTTTTCTTTTTTTTGACAACTTTTGTTTTTAAGTGGAATATATAGCTGTTTTACATTATATATATATATGGCGCACTTTCTTCATGGAATACTAAGAATATACTTGAAAATGTATGTCAAGAGCAAAAGGACCTGGGTTTAAGAATGTTGAAACAGCTCAATAAAATCTATAGATGTACTTATAAAGTGCTTTATAAGGAGAAATTGTGGTCCCTTGGAAAAAGCTAATAGAACCACCTTTGCTAGGTTGGGAATCAGTGGATATGGCATTAGTGCATGCTCTGTTGCCTTACGGGATGTGTAGCATGAGATAGCCTTACATTCTTGTTGTTTGGTGGGGTAGGGTGTCCTATAACAATCATGTATTTAGCAATCATCTTAGACCTAATTCTTTATTGCTTATATATTTTTCAGTTTAGATGTTTGTTACTTTGTTTGCAGAATCTCAAGCATCCTCATATTTGGAATTATTGCAGCTGCGTATGGTGGTTCCCACAGCAGGTGCATAAACTGTGTTAGCTGCAGGGACAAGTTTGTAATGACTCTTTCAGTACAATTAGATCATTAGGATTATCCCTGGTTCTCAGTGGCCCCTGCACACTGAGTCAGACTTTTAGGCTGTAGCATGAGTAATTGCACATCTCATAAGATGACATGAATATGTTGTTTTAGTCATGGCATTCAAAGATACTTGCTATTAGATACAGTAGGCTAATTTTAGGAGATAATGTGAAAGATGATCTATATTTTAGGGATTATTTAATTATAAATAAAATTTTAGAAAATAGCTTCTTGACATGTAAATATACTTTATTTAATGCTAGAACACTGCTTTGATTGTAGAAACATTTATAAAAAGCTGATCCTAAAACATCTCAAGGGAAAGTGTAATTTGTGTATTATTGGATTTATTTATTAGAGTTGACAGCATAAAGCACTATCTATGTCTAAAAGTGTTCTCTGTAATATAGGGTACATAGAAATGTTATTAAGGAAATTCCCAGTTATTCTTCTGGAGACTTCTCTTTTGTTGTTCCTTTTAGTTTTTAGTGTTTTCTGATGTTTTGATTACATAACTTTGCCCTAAAAAATTCCCCATAGTTTTTGGTTCTTTGCTTTTTTTTCTTAGCTCTGCAAGTCAGCAAGGTTGATGCATATTTTTTTTTTTTTTTTTTTTTTTTTTTTTTTTTTGGTGAGACTTAGGGTTTCACATTGTAGCACAGGCTGGCCTGGAACTCCTGATGTTGTACAGTCTGGCCTCTGCTTTTGTATCAGTCTTCCTGTCTCAGCCTCCATGCTAGGATTACAAGTGTACTCACCATAGCCAGTTCTTAGAGTTTTTTTTAAAATTTTATTTATTTTTTAGTTTATGTGCATTGGTGTTTTGCCTGCATATGTGTCTTTGTGAGGTGTTGGATCCTATGGAATTGAAATTACAGACAGTTGTGAGCTGCCATGTGGGTGCTAGGAATTGAACCCAGGTCCTCTGGAAGAGCATCCATTGTTCTTAACTGCCAAGCCATCTTTCCAGTCCTATTAGAGAATTTTTAAAAAATATTTTTGAGGTTTATGCTTTTTTCTCTGAGCATTGGAATCCCCTAACTTGTCCTTCTGTGGAATTTATGGTTGATGTGAACAAATGGGATTTGAGGAGGGAAGCACACCCCATCCTATTATGAGCATATCTGTTCAGTTCTGTTCAGTAGTATGGGACTTGGTACTTGCTCTCTAACACCTATTTGATTTTGTCTGTGCATAATGACATAATTATCAATAACACATTTCCTAAATTTGCAATGTATTTTTTAAATGCTTAGCTTTGTATATTTACTTTTTAACTTAGATCTGTCGTTGTACATTTATATATCAATTATTTGTAGCAGATCAACATTTTGTAATACAATGCATTCCTGAGGAATTACTCTTGAATTTTGAAAGCGGAAAAGAAGCATTTTTATAAGTAGCTGTAGCTGTATTCACTTTGAGGTACCTGACCCATAGTTAGTTTGATCTGAGGTGGTGGTTTATAAGAGTCACTATAATAATGGAAGCTTCTAGATCTCTTATGTCCCATGGACGCTAACTGAAGATCTGAGTTGTCAGTTTTAATTAAAATTAACAAGCCTGTCTGTGGCTACTAGATTGTGTATTGGACAGTGTCAGTGTGGGGTCTCCTTGTACCAGAGCCAATATTCCGGAATGATGACTTTGCAAGGACACCACCAGAAGACCTACAGAGCCAACTAACTTGGGCCCATGGGGCTCACAGAGCCTGGGCCACCAGCCAGGGATCATACTGGGGCTGGCCCTAGGCCCCTAGACGTTTGTAGCAACCTGCAGCTTGTTCTTTATATGGGTTCCCTAACAATGGACTGCATGGTTGGGCCTCAGTGGGAGAGGACTAGATAGATGTCCCAGGTGGGATGATGCCCAAGAGGGGGCTCCCACTTCTGTGAGGAGAAGGAGAGGGGCTATGGGAGGAGGGATTTCTAAGGGTGGGACTGGGAGGAGAGGACTGAGGGCTGCTGTGATTGAGATGTAAAGTGAATAAAAAAAATAAATTATTGGGAAAAAAAGAATGGCGACTTAGTAATGGAATGTTTAAAGGCATAGTGTAATAATAAGTTAGTATTAGACAGAAAGATTAATGTCCAAGGAATATAGACAATCAATATTGATTTCTAAATATGTACTTGACCTTTCAAAAAGCCTATATAATATATGTATATCTTTTGTCTTGTACAGTTGCTGTGATTGGCTAATAAATGTTTGTCAAAGGAAGAAAGAGCTAAAAGCTCGAACAGTATGGCTTGGATGTCCAGAGAAGTGTGAAGAAAAACATCCTAGGAATTCTATCAAAAATCAGAAATACAATGTATTTACCTTTATACCCGGGGTAAGATGATTGCATCTTCAATGTCAGTTGATGTCCCAGCTTTTTGCCTTCTGAAAGCACATGACGAAACTCTGCTTGTTGATATCACTGTTTGGCAATTTTATACCTCCCCATTTCAAATAATTTATATTTTCTTGGCTCTGTCTACTTAAGAAAATGCATAAATTTATTATTGCTTTCAGTTCTTGATAAACATTTATGTTATAAGAATATAAAAGTATAGAAATAGTAAAGAACAGATAAACACATTTTAATTCTGGGGACACTTGATATTTGTTTGGAGGGAAAATTAGAATAAATGTTGAAGTCTGCTGAGGCATTTCACAAAGGAAGTATAGCAATTTATTCACAGGAACAAGATATGTCTCTGTATTTATTTATAGACACCTTTTTATATCAAGCTGTTAATCTCATGCCTTGTTACATTGTTAGCTCATTAGTTACCTAGAATTGAGTATATTGTTAAATTTAAATACTGAAGTTTAAATATCTTATTATTTTTGTTCCTAATAATACTTTTAATTAAATTATAAAACTAGGTTTATCATGAATTTGGAATATTGGATTAATTTTTGCTTTCTATATGTTGTTTCCTGTTTTAATAGGTTCATGCTTCCTTATGAGTGTAAAGGTAGCTGGTGTGGATTATATTATTATATTTTTTTATTTTACAATAACTTTCTTTCTAATCATTGATTGTTAGAAATTAAGATAGCTATCTTTAGAAAACATTCAATCATGTACCTTATGTTTCTGTAACAAATGTTGACAAAATTTAGCTGTTAGTTCTTACTCTATTGTGTAAGAAATCTCTTTATTATGTGGAATAAAAGGTGCTTTATCTTTTATGTTTGATAAAGTAATTACAATCATTTTCTTTTGGACCAAATGGCCTTCCCAACTCCAAGCCCAACCATTCACTAATAGGTTTGATCTCCATAATCAAAAGAGCAATCTTTTATTAGTACAATCAAATATAAACTGTCTTTCAGTCACATAAGTATTCTCATCTGTTTTTGATCAAAGCTACTGTTTTACACTACTGTTTTACACTTCTCCTTAAATGTAAATTATTGAATACAAAGTATCTAAGAATGATGCACTGTCCTAAAGATTACTAAGGTCATTGAGAATATTGTAAAGTATTGGTCATAGTTAAAGCCAGTAGTGTAAATCACCTTTGATGAGTATGAGTTCCTACAGCCATTGGCTGCATTCTGAGAATACCTGTTGATGGCTCTGCACAATGCCTGGTTACTGTGTGCATGATTTCCTTCCTTATCAAGTCCTGAAATTAGTCTTTTCATCTAAAATGTAGTATTTCAGAAACATTTAGTAATTACACAGTTGGAATTCTATGCCATTTTTAGCACAAATGGCAATTTCTGAATTGCTAATAGATATAATTTGTGCTGAGATTTTATAGAAATTGCTGAAGAAAAAGAGCTTTCTTTCCTGCTGAGATTAATTTATGAAATAATTCAAAACATTTTTAGACAGCAATTGAGCATGATTATGGATATAAACACATTGAGTGTAACTGTTTTTGTCACACACAGAATTGTGTGATGATGCAGGTACTTCAGTATGTACAAACTAGTTCTAGCTCTTTAAGCCAACAGAAACCATTTAACCCATTGATCTCTTGTTGAGATTGCTGTGTCTTTTACCTAGCACAAGGAATGGCTTCCCAGGAGACTTTGATTTACAGTTTACAACTTTGCAAGCTTAACTGAAAGTAAACTGCCTTTTGAATTATTTCTTCTTTTCTTTCTTTCTCTCTCTCTTCCTCCCTTCTTCCCTTCCTCCTTCCCTCCCTCCTTCTCTCTCTCTCTCTCTCTCTCTCTCTCTCTCTCTCTCTCTCTCTCTCTCTCTTTCTTCCTTTCTTTTTTTATAGAGTTCCCTTTATATAGTCCTGTCTGTCCTAGAACTCACCATGTAGACCAGCCTGGCCTTGAGATCCTCCTGGCTCTGCCTCCCCAGTACTGGGATTAAAGGCACATGCTATTATTATTTGTTCTTAACTATAACTCCAACAGATTCTTTTTAAAATAATTTTTTCTTTTCTTACTTTTTTTTTTTTTTTTTGCAATGCTGTGATTAAGCCTAGGGTCTCATGCATGCTGGCCCAGGGTTCTACCGCCGAGCTGTCATCGTCAGCTCATACTCTCTGAAGAAGACTCGCTGTGGAAACAAGCAAATAAACCTTTCTAGTTTTAGCAATCTTAAAAGTATTAAATGATGAAATTTATTTCATATTTGAAAAGAATGTGAAAAATCAAGTACCAAAAGACACTAAAGAGTATGTGTAGCCTGTTTTTTTTCCTGAAAACTGGTCTGTTGTTTACATAGTTTCTTGGTACTGGGTTCTATTTTGAGAGCTAAATCAGTCAAGTATCATGTAATCATACTTGGATCCATTGACTTCTTTAATATCTATTTGTATAGCTCAGTGTGCTAATAAGCACACTATTATATCTTATGTGTGTGTGCGTGCGCGTGTATATGTAAATACATATATATAAATACATACACATGCACACACACATAATATATATATACACATATATGCATACATACATATATATGTATATGTAGGTCAAAATTAATTTACTCTGAACCATCATATTTTTACTGATGGAAATGTGTTTGCATGTTATGATGAGTTTAATTGATTGAAGTATTAATACATTTTTCTTGAAGGGATTATACTAATTTCTTTATTTCTTCTTAGGTTTTGTATGAACAATTCAAGTTTTTCTTGAATCTCTATTTTCTGGTAGTGTCCTGCTCACAGTTTGTACCAGCATTGAAAATTGGCTACCTCTACACCTACTGGGCTCCTCTGGTAAAATACTTCTATAGTTTTTTTTTTTTTTTTTT
>JADRCD010217510.1:0-12309 GCA_019843815.1 Montemys delectorum
AAAAAAAAAAAAAAATAGGAACATGTCAGTGTTTATTTTGTGTGACAAGCAATATTATAATTCCAAACCCAGGAAAAACACATTCTAAGAAAGAGAAATATATAAATATAGAAATATCTAGAAAGATAATTCACCATTGATGCAGACAATATATTATGATCAGATACATGTGGTCCATTCAAATTGATGAAGCTTTTCTAACAACTAAAATTCAGCATACATATTTTTTTTAGATAAGCCTGAAGAATAAAGACATGATTGTGTCAACAGAAACAGAAATGCTAAGGAACTTTTATCAAATGAAATTCCTATTTATAATAAAGACTGCTCAAAAACTTACATAGAAAATAGCTCCCTTTGTCTAGTGAAGGAAAATACAGGACACAATACTACTATTCCTTTTAAAAAGTAGTCATTTAATAGTTCTAGACTACTTGTGAAAAACATTATTTTTCCATCATATAGTCTCTGCCATTGATCAAAAGTAAATGAAACACATTAGTTGGGTCAATTTCTGGACTCTTAGTTGTTCCATTGGGTATTGTAGCCTTTCGCAAACTTCACACTCTCTTAGTTATTATAACATAGAGTTGATTTTGAAATTGAATGGTTTCAGTCCTCCAAACTTTGTTATTTATTTATTTTCTTACTCCTTTGCTTATTCCAGTTCCTTTGCTTCCCATATTAACTTGGGGAATACCTTGTGTGTGTATGTGTGTGCATATATATTTTTTCATACATTTCATGACTATATTTTCACTGGGATTGGGTTAACTCAATAGAAAGTTCTCACAAGTTGCCTGCACTTTGGTGGCAATACCTGGTCATGATGAAAAGGCATAGTGTGCCTAGAGCTGGTCCAAACTGAAGTCTTATCATTTAGCCTCCAAATTCACAAATAATATATCTCTCTTACCAAATAGTAGACATCATAAATTTAAAATATTTTGGTTGGGATATAGCTAAGGGATGGTACTTTAAATGGGATTGTTTACTATTACTTTATAGTATTAGCAAGATTTATTTTAAATAACTTATTTATTTACAATAATATATTTGAAATAATGCCAATTGTCCATGAAGATTTAAATTGAGAAAAAATAATTGATATAGTCATATGATAGAATAGCAATGGAAAGAATGAACTCGGTATTCTTTTTATCCAAATGATAAAATAAACATGTTTACTAGAGCAGCCTAACTAAACAGGAGCACAATTCTGTAATTTTATTTATCTAAATTTATAGGAAAATGTGAGCTAATTTTAGTGACAGAAAGCAAGAAAGATATCTCCAGGGGATAAGGCAGTGATGGGAAAAGAGACATGAAATGGAGGCTTTAAAACTGCTAGTAAGCTTCATCTGCAACCAGGAGAAGATTGAAATAATCTCATGCATCCTATCAGATCATCTAAGACTAAGACTGATCTTCAATAACAACAAAAATAATAGAAAGCCCACACACACATGGAAGCTGAAGAACATTATACTCAATGATAACTTGGTCAAGAAAGAAATAAAGAAATTAAAGACCTTTTAGAATTTAATGAAAATGAAGCCACAACATACCCAAACAGATGGGACACAATGAAAGAAGTGACAGGAGGAAAACTCATAGGTCTGAGTGTCTCCAAAAAGAAACTAGAGAGAGCATACACTAGCAGCTTGACAGCACATCTGAAAGCTCTAGAAGAAAAAGAAGCAAATAGACCCAAGAGGAGTAGAAGGTAGAAAATAATCAAACTTAGGGCTGAAGTCAACCAAGTAGAAACAAAAAGAACTATACAAAGAATCAACCAAACCAGGAGCTGGTTCTTTGAGAAAAATCAACAAAATGGAAAAACCCTTAGCCAAACTAACAAGATGGACAGTATTCAAATCAACAAAATCAGAAATGAAAAGGGAGACATAACAACAGCAACTGAGGAAATCCAAAAAAATCATCAAATCCTACCATAAAAGCCTATACTCAACAGAACTGGAAAAATCTGAATGAAATGGACAATTTTCTAGACAGATACCAGGTACCAAAGTTAAATCAGGATCAGATGAACCATTGAATCAGTCACATATCCTCTAAAGAAACAGAAGCAGTCTTTAACAGTCTCCCAAACAAAAAAATCCAGAACCAGATAGGTTTAGTGCAGAGTTCAGTCAGGCCTTCAAAGAAGACCTAATAACAACCTCTTCAAATTATTCCACAAAATAGAAACAGAAGAAACACTATTTAGTTCATTCTATGAAGCCACAATTAACTCTGATACCTAAACCACACAAAGACCCAACAAAGAAAGAGAACTTCAGACTAATTTCCCGTATGATTATTGATGCAAAAATATTCAGTAAAATTCTCGCAAACCAAATCCAAGAATACATCAAAATGATCATCCATCATGATCAAGTAGGCTTCACCCCAGGGATGCAGAGATGGTTCAATATACAGAAATCCATCAATGTAATCTACTATATAAACAAACTCAAAGAAAAAACAAACCACATGATCATCTCATTAGATACTAAGAAAGCATTTGAAAAATCCAACATACTTTCATGATAAAAATCTTGGAAAGATCAGGAATTCAAGGCCCATACCTAAACATAGTAAAAGCAATATACAGTACACCAATAGCTTATGTTCTAAGATCAGAAATTGACAAATGGTACTTCATAAAATTGCAAAGCATCTGTAAAGCTAAGGACACTGTCAATAGGACAAAACAGCAACCACAGATTGGGAAAAAATCTTTATAAACTCTGCATCTGATAGATACATCTAATATATAAAAATAATTCAAGAAGTTAGACTCCAGAGAACCAAATAACCCTATTAAAAATGGGGTACAGAGTTAAACAAAGAATTCTCAACAGAGGAATACTGAATGGCTGAGAAACATCTAAAGAAATGTTCAATGTCCTTAGTCATCAGGGAAATGCAAATCAACACAACTCTGAGATACTACTTAGAATGGCTAAGATCAAAAGCTCAGGTGACAGCAGATTCTGGTGAGGATGTGGAGAAAGAGGAACACTCCTCCATTGCTGCTGGGATTGCAATCTGACACAACTACTCGAGAAATCAGTTTGGTGGTTCCTCAGAAAACTGGACATAGTACTACCTGATGACCCAACTATACCACTGAAGGAAAGGCTATCTAGTAACTGTCCCACTTGGGGATCCATCCCATATACAGTTACAAAACCCTGACACTATTGTAGATGCCAACAAGTGATTGCTGATAGGAGCCTGATACAGCTGTCTCCCACGAGGCTCTGCCAGTGCCTGACAAATACAGAAGTGAATGCTCACAACCATCCATTGGACTGAGCACAAAGTCCCTAATGAAGGAGTTAGAGAAAGGACCCAAGTAGATGAATGGGTTTGTAGCCCCATAGGAGGAACAACAATATGATCCAACCCCCAGAGCGCCCAGGGATTAACCACCAACCAAAGATTACACAAGGTGAGACACATGGCTCCAGCCACATATGTAGCAGAGGGTGGCCTTGTGGGACATCAATGAGAGGAGGGGCCCTTGGTTTTTTGAAGGCTCAATCCCCCTGAGTAGGACAGGGGAGCGAGTGTGGGTGGGTTAGTGAGCGGGGGGGGGGGATAGATTAGGAGGGGCTTTCAGAAGGGAATTGGGGAAAGGGGATAAAATTTGAAATGTAAATAAATAAATATTTAATAAAAATATTGCCTATCCAAAAACAAAAACAAACAAACAAACAAAAAACAAACAAAAATCCTCCTGGTAAACATTGGGAATGGATGGATATGACCTCTGGCCTCCTCCTTACTATGGTAATGTATTCATGGGTTCATACAGAGATCAAAACTGTCCCCCACCAGATACTTTGAATATTAATAATATATTTTGTGGTAATTATAACTCAGTGAAGTTATTAAGCTAGAATTTGTGTCTGTATATTTAATACACTAAAATCAACTATAACACCTGTTCCTTTTACTCTGTCTCCAAGTAGTTTTTGGAAATTTTATGTAGATAACAAAATATAAAACTCCAGTGACAATCTACAGTGGATCTATTTTTCTCTGAATTTATTCCACTTACAAAGTAACACTCTAATCACACATTTATCACTAAATGCTCAGGAAGTTAAAGTGATATTTTTGTTCCATAGAAGTCATAAATGGCAATGATGTATTGCATTAGGCAATTACAGTTTTGAGGAATGGATAGTGTCCCCTCAGAGTGGTTACTTAAGACCTCATAATGGTGGTGTCATGCTTATCACAGCATATCGGAGTCACAGCACTTAAATGCAATGGAAAGGCCATTAACTTAGAAAGGTTTTAGAACTGTCACCAGATCCATTAGGGTTGATACCAGTATTTTACATAAAAATTGCCTGACATGAAGATAAGGAGTCTAAAATCAGATCATTTGAAGAAACAGAAATCAGATATCTGACTGCTAGATGACATGGATGTTAAAAGCCCAATCATGTGTGTGTGTGTGTGTGTGTGTGTGTGTGTGTGTGTGCATGTGTGTGTGTGCATGTGTGTGTGTGCATGTGTGTGTGCATGTGTGTGTGCATGTGTGTGTGCATGTGTGTGTGTGTATCTGTGTATGTGTAAAATTTGCATGCACTGAAGAAGCAAATGGCAAGTGTCATAAAGCAATGTATTGGCTCTTGGATTTAGAGATGAAATAAAGTGGAGCTGTTTTCTAGAAGAAACATAGCAGACTATGGACACGTTTGTCTATAGTCGAAATACATCCAAAACTGTGAGTTCAGCCAAGAAACTCAATCAAGTAGGTCATAAAAATTACCTTTTCTCTCTTCCTTCTTAAATCTTAACATAGGAAATACTACTTGAAATTTAAGTTTTCATTGTCTTGATATCACATTTCAACCTCAAAGTTAACATTGGCTGATATAGTTTCAATATGAACAAAATTGTATATAGTAACTTTGAATTTTAATCATGATGATTTCTTTCACATAAGAATTTATGTCTAGTACCTGACTAATACAGAAGTAGAGGCTCACAGCCATCCATTGGACTGAGTACAGGGTCCCCAATGAAGGAGCTAGAGAAAAGACCAAAGGAGCTGAAGGGTTTGCAGCCCCTTAGGACGAACAACAATATGAACTTACTAGTACCCTCAGAGCTCCCAGAGACTAAAACTCCAACAAGAGAGTACACATGGGGGGACTCATGGCTACAGCAGCATATGTATAGCAGAGGATGGCCAAGTTGGTTATCAATGGGAGGAGAGACCCTTGGCCCTATGAAGGTTCTATGCCCAGTGTAGGGGAATGCTAGGGCCAGTAAGCAGGAGGGTGTGGGATGATGAGCAGGGGGAGAGGCGAAGGAACAGGGATTTGTTTTAGTTTTTGGGTTTTTTATTTTATTTTATTTTATTTTTGGAGGGGAACCAGGAAAAGGAGATATTGTAAATAAAGAAAATAGAAAAAATAGAAAAAAAGAATTTATGTCTAATAGTAATTATACATTTTGTAGCATGAGAGAAAAAACAGTGGTTTAGAATTCTAGAGAAAAACCTACCTGAAAACTATGTTCAATATCAGCTGAAGCATTAGAGATTTGTGCTTTTATACAAGAGGCAACTGAAGGAAGACAGTCCTGGCTAACGGTACATATTTATGGGACAGAAGTGTAGTAAATATATAGTCAGTTTGCAAGCCTGACTCTGTAATCTTTAAAGCAGACTAGTGTTTATTCATGATCTTCTTTGGAATTTTCCACGTTTTATTTCCTGAGCCCAGCATACACAGGTACATTCTCTCAAGAGCTCAGAGACCTCACTTAAACAGCAAAAATCTGTCAGGCAGTTGAGTAAGGATTATAATCAAAGGAGACTATTATTGATTAGAAGGGTGATGTGCTTGATCACTCACAAGAGTGATTCAAGCCTATATCCTCCTTTTCTCAGATTTTATGAATTCAGACTGCTGGAAGTAGATTCCCCATGATGCCTGCCTCACACAGAGGCCCTCCAAAGCACAGACCCTATACCACCTGTTCCTTTCCTTGACCTTGTGGCTACCATTATAGACATGTCGATGCAAAGTTAAACCATGCTTGTGATTATGCAGGTGGTAACCATATCAGGGGTTTCTTTGAGATATTCCAAACTCAGGATGTGCCTACAAAACCCACAACCAACCAACATGTGCACTACAGAACTCACAGCAAAGACAAACACAACTTCTTCTCTTGTTACATTCACTTCATTTTCAGATACTTTTCAATGAAATTACATTCATTTTTAAAAAGATGAAAGGTTAAAAAAAAACTCTAAAATTAAGTGGTTCTTAGAGTAAATTTTTAGATAAATTAAGACAGGAAATAGAAAAAGTTGCTAATCAAAAGGCAATTTAGGAAGACATTATACATCTTCTGTAACATACAGAGGCCAAACAGGAAGAGCAATGGCCTACCATTTGAGTAATTGCTGTTTTCTTCCAGTAAACATCTCTAGCATAGATCACTGCTTCCTAATTTGTTATCTCATAAAGTCAAAGCCCTACTATTTCATATTCCTTCAACCTAATGAAGATCACAAGCCCTCAGTTTAGCACGACTTCCTATAGACAATTTTACTTTGCGGGCTACTTTTGGGATTAGCTAGCTCCCTATGTCATGGTGCACTTTGAAGAGATGGCACAATCTTTCTCCTCTTGGTCTAGATTGTGAGAACCTCCTTCCTAATAGCATTTTGTAGACAATTTTGAGCTTATGCTACTTTGGGATTTTAATAGGAAATACTCTATCCAAATGATTTCTAATTTGACACGTAGATTTAGACATTATATGGGTCACATAGTAACCTCTTATTGTACTCAGAAGACACAGTCTTAGTGTGATCACCAATGGCACAAAAGATATCACACTCTTGCAAAAAAAAAAAAGATATCACACTCAGTCATGATTGTTTTAAATACATTTTTATAATATAATATTATATGTTACATTAGAATGTTCATTAGAATATATTATATATTCACAAATATATAAACACAACTGCTGAGCCTGGTTCTTATTGCTTGTATGTACATAGCTTAACGGTTGATTATAAGGCATTGGATAATCAATAAGGGAACTAATTCTCCCTTTTCCAGGAGCTGTTACTTTTCCTATAGTGTTTTGTTTAGACAGGGATCCCAGTGAAACTTTATTAATATTGCCATTTTTCCAGGCTTGCTTATGCAGCCATTTGTAGGAGAGTTTGTTTTACAGAAGACTTCATGATATGGTAGCTGTTGTAATCGCTACTCTGACATGATGACTCCTGACTCATAGATATCTTTGTTGGGGTTGAGCTCCCCATGATCCATCCATCTCTACCTTGTGTACAGTTGTGGTTCTCTCTGGGATATTCCCAATTTGTCATAAAGAGAAGTTTCATTAATGATGGATGGGTAGCTGCACTTACCTGTTGATATAAGTGTAAATTTTCAAATGTAGTAAGGAATTATCTAGGAAACTGGTAGTGATAGATTCTTTTTAAGGACTGTGATCTCACTGTCCACAGGATGTTGTCTGGTTTCTATACCAGTCATCATCATTCCTGTTGAGTGAGTTTTAAGTTCAGTTAAACTATGGATTACCACCACCATGGAAGTGTTACATATTTCACTAATACAGACAGATATTGTGCCATGTTGGTCATAGTTGTGGTTTACGGGTGCTGCAGATGGGCAGAACTGCTTTGTTCCTTTGACAGATTTCCTAGTATTTTCTGGTACCATTAAAACTAGACAACAGGATGGAGATATTCAGGGATGATCCATCTTCACTTGAAAAATTCTGTGTACTAAGTGTATTTTTAGCAATAGGGGCACACCCTCGGTCTCTAAAAGGTAACCAAGGGCTACATCAATAGTCTATACTGTTTTGGAGTCATTCAGAGGGGTTTTATGTTTGGTACTGTAGTTTTTATTATCCTGTGTTTCTTGTGAAGAGCACTGAAATAAATTTGAAATGTCAATAAGAATAGCTAAGATCAACCAAACAATTGACAAAATTGCTAGTGAGATTGTAAGGACTCACACTCGCATTGGTGGAAATGCAGCCCTGGAAATCAGTATTGTGAATCTTCAAAAGCTCAAAAGTAAACCTACTACATGACCAAGCTCTGTTACTCCTTGGCATATACCCAAAGGACTCAATATCTTACTCCATAGATACTTGTTCACTGCCACACAATTTACAATAGCTAGGAAACAGAAACAAATTAAATGTCCTTCCACAAGTGAAAAAAGGCAATAACAAATGTGATGCAAAACCACAATGGAATACTAAGGAATAAGGAAAAATGGTATCATGAAATTTTAAGACATACAGGTAGAACTATGTGAGTCTATACTACACGATATCACCTGTTCTTAGAAGGACAAACACCACATGTCCTCATTCACCTGTGGTTCCTGGCTCAAACCTGTGGGTCCTAACCCCAAGTCTTCAGATGTGAATGTACAATGTAGAGTTACCACAGAAACCAGGAAGATATAAAGATTACACACACACACACACACACACACACACACACACACACACGGAAGACAGGAGAGGGCTTGTGAATGAAATGTAGGTTAAGGGTTATAAGAAAAAATAGAAGGTGACATCAACTAGAAAGGAGGGAAAAAGTTACTACAGAAAGAGGAGGAAGAGACAAATAACACCAATTGCTTAATAAAACTTCAAAGAATCATATTATTTTGAATATAGTATATGTAAGTATATGCATATGTGTATATATAAACACATAGAAAGCCCTACACACATACATACTCTGTTAAGTATAGTTTGAAGAAAGTTATTTCACTTGGGCTGACAATGCTACCCACAAGAACCATATACTAGTAAAAATTCCAGTCATCATTTTGATTCTAGTGATGACATAGATAAAAATTAGGATGGGAGAATAGAGAAATGACTTAGTCTGTAGTCTTGCATTCCACACAAGCATATGGGTACTTGCAGCCAATTGCCAAAAGCCACATAAAAGAGCCAGGAGTAGTATCACAAGCCCATATTCCTTGAACGAGGAACGCAGAAATAGAAGGATCTTTGGGGCTTGTTTTCCAAACAGGCTAGCTGAATCAACAAGCTGGTTCAGAAAGACTCTAGCTCAAAAAATCATATAGACAGCAACTGAGGTAGAAACCCAGTGCTAACCTCTGCCCTCTATTGGTGACAATTTTATTTTCTCAGAAGATGGGATACAAAGAGAATCATAACCCATCAGTGCAAATACACAGCTTGGGCTGAGCCCAGAGCATTTCTTACTCTATTCTAACTATCCCTAGGCCTAAGCATAGAAGCTTTTAGTCTCCTTATAATTTAATCTTCCAAGCTGACTGACTCCATCTGGCTTCTCCCAGCTTGTTACTGAATTGCTGTACTTGGCTTCATATTGATTATGGCAACATGTTCTGATCTTCAGGACCTTCTTGTTCTCTGGCTCTTTCTGTCTTCACTGTGTCTAGCTTGTTATCCCTGCAACAACACACACACCACAACATTTCTCTGCTCTCAACTTAAGTAGCCCTTCTTCCCTATACTATTTTTATGAGAGCTAGGCATAATCTATTTCTGACACATTCTATCAAATCTTTCTCTGATTTATCACATTGTCTGCCCCTCGGTTAGACATCACTTTCAAACATGGCTCCTTCCTTCTACAAACTAATCTTACCTTCATTGTCAGGGATTAAAGGTATGTATTAAGGGCATGTCTGTATTCCAACAAGATAATACTGTAATCCATGATGTGTCTTCTTTCTAGCCTGTTGATATAGACCTAGAAGGTCTTTGGATTTGATCCCTTCCTAGAAGAGATATGTTCTTGAATTAAAAGTCTGCTTCAAGCCTTTGCACAGAAGTGTGTGTGTGTGTGTGTGTGTGTGTGTGTGTGTGTGTATGTATGTACATGTACACACACATAAACACATACTTATACACAAAAACATACATGAATATACACACATGTAAAATTTATTTTACATGAAAATATCCAGTTCATCATTGAAATATTTTGCTTTACACTCAGGTATGTATATCTGCAGATTCTATCTCAAGGATTGGAAGAATCAATGTATTTTGATTTTATTCATTCCTTTCCCCAAATGCCTGTTTATGACATCACCTTTAGTTAACTGTTGACTAAACCTCAAACAGTGCTCATATAGCTTAGGAGTGAAGTTGCGTTTGAAAGGTGTAATAAAAAAATATTCTCTAAAAATGTAACTAAACATTTACATTTAGCTAAAATTTGCACTATCTTATACTTATTGCAAATTTATTTTTCTGTTGTGGCTGAAAGTACTTCTAATTTTCTAAAAAAAAAAAAAAAGAATAAAGAAAACACCTGTTTGAGGTCCAATTATAAATCACAGAAAACTATCATTCTTAATTACTTAATAGCTACAGAATTCCTATTTAAGTCAAATCAACTACACTTGAAAATAAACCCAAAATTTAAATGCTATAATCACTTATAATTCATTCTGCTTCTGTACTAAAAACTAAAGCTCAATTCAAAGCAAGCCCAGGATAGGATATACGCCTTAAAAATCTTACTGAATGGTTTTAACCTAGATGACACTAATATTCAAAACTTGCAATGAAAGTTGGCTTCTTTCTTAAAGTACATTTTGCTATTCAATTTTAGCTTATTCTTGACAGCTTCTTTAACTCCAGACCTAAACATGGCAGCATGCAAGGATTCTAAACATTTTACTGTTACTAGTTGAATAATCTGTAATTTTTATATGAAGTCATAATTAAGAAATTTGTAAAGATGAAATAATTACATTTAATTCGCAGGAATATTCAGCTCTCAGGGGCTGGAGAGATGGCTGAGTGGTTAAGAGCACTTGTTGCTCTTACAGATGTTCCAGATTCAGTCACCAGCACTCACATGGCGATTCATAACTCTAGTTCCAGATGTGGTACCCTCTTTTGACCTTCATGTGTACCAGACATGTGCTTGATATACACAACCAGACCCAGACCCAGACCCAGACCCAGACCCAGACCCCCCCCCACACACACACACACAGGCAAACACTCATACATGTAAATTATAATAAATAAATCTTAAAAATATTCTCTTAGTTATTGCTCTATTCTGTGATGATGAAACACTATAACCAAGGCAACTTATAAAATGAAGTTTATCAGCCTATGGGGATCATTTTCAAATATCTGTCTCTTAAACGCTAAAGTACATACCAAGCACTACACACAAATCAGGTGCATCAATCACTCAGAGAACTCTTACCCTAATGAATCAGACTGATGCCAGCACATTTTAATCTTTTCCAAGTGAACATGCCTATGAGTTCTTTAATTTGTAGGCATATTCCAGGGTTTATACACACACACACACACACACACACACACACACACACACACACACACATATATTTCAGTCTCCCCAAGGTAAGGAGCATTTGTATTTGAAAAGAGAGCATTTCAGTCACCAATTCATCCATGTGTCATTAAATGGGCACATCTTTTCTTCAAAAAGGCATCTTACTAGATTAGAACGGTGTGGAATGCAGGGAGTAACTTTAAAGGAAGAAATCAATGGCTATGTCTTGTTAAGATGTAGTTTTGTTCACCAAGCATTCTCCAATAGGGTATTTTAGACTTGCTGTTTACTGCCGCTTGAAATAAGGTCACAAATAACTGCTGATTGCATAAAATTCTCTTTTCATAAAATTTACCTGATCAGCACATACTCTGACCAAAGCACACATCCAAGGATTGATTTACAGGAATATGACAATAAGCTGGTGAGGTGGATGGGAGGTTTAACACTCCCTCATGACTCTGCATGTGCAATGATTTACTTGGATCGGCGGAAGGGATCTTAATTAAAATCTGTGTGCAACAACAAAAACAAAAGCATAAATTTCTTTGCCATAGTTACCCAATTTTTCACTTCTCTTGTTTTGCTTCACTTGTTCCTGTTTGGTTCTGGTATATTTCTATATAAGAGTATTGTAGGCTTCTCTATTGTTTATTAATTTTTCTTTTTATGATGGTAGAGCATAAACCTGCTGCCTTAAAATGTACATTATTTAAGACTTTACCCCTGAATTTCAGCTTTAATCTAACACTGCTATTTGACCCAAGTACAGACAAAACACACACATGCCAGGGAAATGCAAACATACAACACACGCACACTTCATATAACATATATACATGACACATAATACTGGTATGCCACATACATGCACACTATCAACAACCACAACAACCACATCAGACACAGATACACACACACACCAGATACCCTCTCTC
>JADRCD010217510.1:15466-27563 GCA_019843815.1 Montemys delectorum
TCTCTCTCTCTCTCTCTCTCTCTCTCTCTCTCTCTCTCTCTCTCTCTTTCTCTCCTTGTGTGTTTGTATGTGTGTGTATGTATGTGTTTCCTGTGTGTGAATGAAAATGTGATCAGCCAGTTATATATGCTACTGCTGGCCTGCTATTATTACTCTAGACCTTTATAACTGAAAACCAAACTAAACTCTTTCCTCCTTAAGTTCTACAATGTGAATGAAACAGCAAGCAAGTTGGAAGAGAAACTCTAAAGTGTATAGGATAACTTACCAAGAAAATTGACATTCTGAAAAGGACTCAATCAAAAACATCTAAAAAGAAAAGAAAATCAATAAAATAAACACCACACCAGAATGCATCACCAAGAGACAATACTATGGAGAAAAAGGAATTTCAGGAAGTTGAGACAATAATACATTTAGACATATTCAAAGAACTTAAGAAATACTTCTGAACTTCCAAGAATTTTGGGATACATTCTAGATCAAGTCTGAGTATCTGGGCTGGAAGAAATCCAAAGGAGTAGACAAATTATTTAATGAAACATAATGGGAAAGTATTCCAACCTAGAAAAATAATTTAACATTGACCACAGGAGACATTCAGTATTTCAAAAATGTATGGTCAACAAAGAATCTAACTACCACACACTATAATCAAGATTGCAGAAGTACAGAATAAAAAAACTGTAGTAGAAAAATGTCAATTTATACACAAAAAAACAGGAAGGTGAGAGTAACTCTGCATCTTTCAGCATCCCTAAAAGCCAGAAAAACAGAAGAATGTATTGATAGCCCTTGAAGGAAGGAACTGCTAACCAAGACACCAGCAGTGAAGCTGTCTTTCAAAATGGATGGAGAAATGAGTTGGTTCAAGGCAAACTCAACTTAAAGCAATTCACTGCAATTGTGCCAGTGCTGAAGAAACACTTAAGTGATGGCTATGCAAGGAGAAAGTATGAAAACAGTCTTACCCATGAGAAAGCAACAGATAACAAAATAAAAATTAGACACAGGCAACTGTGTCCAATACAACAAAAGACCAAACTCCCCAAACTATCGGGAGTCAATGGAAGGAAATATCAGTGACCTAGTACCAGATTGTCATCTACACAAATCATAATAACAAACCCCTTTAAATAATGATGTCAAAAGTAAATGGCTTCAATTCACAAATAAAACGTTTCAACAACTGTTTAAATTAAGAATAAGAAACACCCCAACTGAGAAACCAACAGTTAACAAAAACACAAAAAGCCTGCATGGCAGTACATGAAAACCAACTCACCAAGAGAACAGAAGTAGTAAACAAGCAGGCACATTTGTTCCTATATCTATAAAGCTGACTTCAAACCAAAACTAGTCCAAAGAGATGAAGAAGGCCTTTCTAAACTACTACACAATGCATCAAGGAGAAATAACATGGTAAGCATTTATACAGCAGACACTGAGCCTCAATTTTCAGAAAACAAACACTAAAAGTAGTCTAAAAGACATAAATTGTACATAGGTCCTGATAAAATACTGTCAAGAAACTTCAGGATCAAATTCTGTTTCATCTAGTCTTACAAACTGAAAACTATCAAATAGACTTCGGAGTAAATTATACCAAAGGTTGTCTGGATTTAACAGATATCTTCAGAATATCCCATGCAGCATATATGGAATAACATTCTTCCCAGTAGAACCATTCTCTAAAATTGGTGACATCACAGGCCACCAAGAAAACTTACAAAAATCTGTGACAGCACCCCAGGCCATAGTGAAATGACACTGGAAATGAACGGCAAGAGAAATTCCATAAATCACCCAGGTATTTGAAGGCAGTTCAGTACACACTTGAATTGACAGTGGATTCTTAAAGAAGTCAGTAAGAAAAAGTGAAAATTCCTAGAAAGAAATTAAAAAAGAAAAAAAGAAAGCCTATGAGATCTTCCAAGACACAGTTCAGCCAGTCTTGAGAGGAAATATTACAGCTGGAAGTACTCTCATTAAGAGATTGGAGATATTTCAAATAACTCAATGCTGTATTTTTAAATGCTAGGAAAACATGAAACCCAGTAAGCTGCAGGAAATACAGATGATTGGGGGAGGAGGCAGAGGGTCAATGAAGATGGAAAGAGTAGAGTTAACAAAGCAAATTTTCTTTGAAATTACTATAAGGAAACCTAATGCTTTGTATGCTAATTTTAACACACGCAACATAACATGCCCATGAACCTATGCATGCACATGCACAAAATCTGCCTACAAGATTAGTCCTTCATTCAGCTTTGTAGAAAGTACACTAGAATGCATGTGACTGACAAGAGAAATGAAATGTCTGAGCAGTCGTTGTCACTCTTTCTCCCTTAGATTGGCACCTCACCCACAAGGATCTAGTAACTGTTGAAGAGTCCCCTCTTTTGACAAAATATGTTGCAAAGCATGGGAAGCAATTATAAAAGGAAAGTTAGTAAATGAGAACAGACCAAGAAATCCAGACTAATCAATTCTCTGTGGCTACATGAATGACAGACCACATCTTGGAATGGGTTTCCTTAAAACCTTTCCTGCCAGAGTGCCTGGTTGGAAGTCTCAACGCAGCCTCAGGGGAAAGCCATCTCAGCACGAAGACCACAGAGGTAAGAAATATGTCTAATTTTATCTATGAAAGGTTTTATCTTACATTGCTCTTTAGACCTCTATTAAATTACATCATCAGAAAACTACCATTTCCCCCAGAACCAGTTTCAGTGAGGCATAATATGTCCTTAATATCTTTGAAAGCTGAAAGAAAAAAAAAGTAATATGCCATTAACTGGGAATAAGATTAGCTGAAGACTGTACCTGCAGGGCAATTGATAAAACAATTACTTTAAGATAATCTTGAGACTTTCAGTTTCCCAACCTAGAAGAGCTTAGAAATGACCATCCCCCACTAATAACAAGAAAAACACAGAATAAATTGAAAAGTTAATTATTATGCTTAGATTCATCTAAGAGGAGATGGGACAAAGACCTAAATATATTAAAGAGAGAATCAGAGTGATACCCAAAATCCCAACCTATCGGACTGGTAATCCATGCGGGAACCAGTACCATCACGAGAAAAGATGAAATGAAAAAGAGCAAATGATGGAGGCATGGTGTGGGTAATGGCAAGAGTCGCAAACTCTTTAAGAAGGGCGGTGCAACCAGGCGGCAGGTTTGATGCCGAGGCTCCACTGCTTTCCACACAAACTTTGATTAGCTGCTGGCCACCAAGGGCTCCACTCTGTGCAACACCACAGATGGATAATATACCCAAGAACTTCTAATAGCCCATAGAAATGAACTGATTTCTGACTGGACAGGTTTCACAGGCTCACACTAATCCCATCATGCCACCCCTCTTTACGTCAGCACAGTGGCATACTAAAGGGATCCCCATTGCCCACGACTTCACCAGTTGCAAAAGAGAGCCAGGGGCAAGCATGTAACCTCCCTTGCATGCTGAAGGCTATTGAGGAAGTTCGTTCCGATCATCTCACAGGAACCAATACAGAATAGAACCCAGCTAGATTGCCTAGAGTCAGATAGAATAGAAATGGGAAAGCAAATGTCAAAGCAGTGTGATGATCTTGAAGTCTCTGTGCTGAAGCCAGCCAGCTGTGCACACAGTTACAGATGTCAGCAAACCTCACACCCACTAGCAAAAGTGGGCTCATTGCAAACAGGCACAGGCTAAAAGTGTGCCCTACTTACTGGTTGAGGCACTTGATGGCTCATCTCAAACCCAGCCATAGAATCCAACCAAATAACCTTGCCCAGGTACAGTGATTATTGCCTCCATGGAGGAAGTAATAAGGCTACACAAGTCTAATTCAGTATAGGCATGACTGTCTTACCATAAAGCATACCAACAGATCTTGTGCCTCATCAGAGAGATTTCCAAGCCCATGCATTTTAGGAAGAAGGAAGTCAGACCTTCTTGAAAGATACACAGAAAGACATGCAGATATTAATATCAGATATTCATATTCAGAGACAACTATATATTTCCAGTGTGTATAATCTCTCATCCTGCTCAGCCTCAGGAATAACTCTGTCTAACTTCAGAGCCCAGCCTATAACTTTGTAGATCAACATGGTTGAAATTGCTCAGGCAAGGACTTTATCCTGAGACTGTTCTGAGCAGAGATCATGAGAGCCTAAAACTAGGCATTGCATCTGCGCTTTATCCACAGAGAAGCTCAGTCAGAAATGTCACCCCACACAATATCAGAGAACAGGTATTGGACCAGCCAACTAAAGAATACAACACACCCTGTGTGCCCAGGGACATCTCAAGGTAACCATGAAGACTGGTCCACTGCTCCAAAATTGAGATTCTATCTTTCCCAAAACATCAGTCAAGATAGAATAGGGAATGTTTGCTCAAAAGCACAGACAGCAGTGCAAGTACAAAAGAGAGCTATGCAATTCCAAAAACTGGAAGCCAAATAAATAGATGTTCGAAATGACTGATAAAAGCTGAAAGTAGTTTTTGTCCAGACGTTAAGTGGAAGAGAATGTGATGGGAAAACTACAAGAACAAAGTTGGATGCAGTAAATAATAATAGTAATAATAATAATAACAATAATAATAATAATAATAATAATAATAATAATTGGTAGAAAATAAGATGGTGACTTAATGAATATGTGGCTGAAACAGCAGATGCAAGAGATAGCTCTTACAGTGGATCCAACCAAATAGGGAAGCACCGGTGAGCAGGGAGAGAAAACACCTGAATTTATCCAACTGGAAGGAAAAAGAATAAACAAAAGGAAGTGAAAAATGAGAGGAAATCCTGTGAGAGAAGGTGGCCACATTGAGAGTCAGATACTTCTCATGGCTGGAGACTCAGAAGGAAATGAAAAAAAATGGGCCAAGAAGAACAGTATTAAAACTAAAACAATGGCTGAACCATTCCCAATCTGAGTTAACCTTCCAATATGCAAGCATGAGAATTGCGGAGAGCTCCAATCCAATCCAATCAAATCCAAAAACATTTCCAAGACATGCAACAGTGTGCTGTCAAACTTCAAAATCAACAGCAACTCCCTGAGGGGTGTAAAAGATAAACATTCACATTCAAAAAAAAAAAAAAACGTGTCAACACAACCATCAGCAGATTTCGCATTGGAAATAATGGAAGTCCAGAGAGAATAAGACAATGCATCCAAAGTATAGAAGGCATGCAAGCCTGCCAAGTGTCCAGGCAGACAAAACTGAATATATTTGAAACTGTGTGCCATGCCTTGTAGGAATTGCTATAGGATGAATTATTGGCCTTTTATGTGTTTAATTCATCCTATAGCAATAATATATAGGATGAATTAGCACAAACAGAAGTCCAATAATTCATCACATCAGTTCACAAAAATAGAAGTATTCATGTTATGAAGAGCACAGAGAAAACCAGAATATTTTACCAATGTATTTACATTGAGTTTTGTAACTGTAAAGTATGATGGTATGCATAGCAACTTTATCCTAAGAAGGAGGTTTCAAAGATGGAACTATTAATCGCAGTTACAGCTAAAGTATTTTGCCAGGGGACAAAAAAAAGTCATTAAAAATGTTATGAGAAGAAGAAAAAATAGCTCAGGTTTTTTTCATCAAAGCTGGACTAGAGATACAGTTTAGTGGTTGGTCACTTGCTAGTATGCTTAAGAACCTGGGTTCTAATCCTCAGTAGCACACACACACACACACACACACACACACACACCATGCACACAAAACTAAATAAGTATATGTCATCAATGTTAAATTTTGATCAGATTATCAAGTTTTTCAAATAGAGTTTGACACAAGCTAGAGGTATTTCTGAAGAGAGATCCTTACTGAGGATTTGTCTCCATCAAATTGGTCTCTAAGAAAATATGTGGCCATTTTCTTGATTAGTGATTGATATGGGAGGGCCCAGCCCACTGTGAGTGGTGTCAGCATCGGATAGGCAGTGGTAGTTTTTAAAGCAAGCTGATAAAGCCATGCAGAGAGAGCAGTGTTCCTCCATGGCTTTTGCTTCAGTTCCTGCCTCTTGGTTCCTGCTTTTGTTTCCATCACTGATTGTCTGTAACATGTAAGCCAATTAAGGCTTCTCTCATCAAGTTACCTTTGATCTTCTTGTATACACAACAATAAAAAACAAACTAAGACATATATTACAAAAAACTGTCTTCTATCTCAAAGAAAGAAGATGAAGAGGAAGAAATAGAGAAAAGAGGAATGTATAAAGTAATAACAAAATGCCAGTAACTTTTCCCTTACCTATTTATATTTCCTTAAGTCTGTTGTGGAAAATATTTTAAAAGCCTAGCAATATCCCACACTATGCTGGGCACCAGTGTGCCACATGGCACTAGAGATGTTTCTTTGATGAGGGATGACAACTATGCTTATCTGTTAGCACAAGAACAAATATTTAGAATATAGTTATTTTTAAAAGAAAAGCTGAAATGGAAATGTATGGTTTTGTTGGAGACTCAATTGTGTCATATGATGTTTCTCTTGAAGTTGTTTTATGATAGGATGTTTTGATGAAGCAGACATGTGAGACGTTTTGCTGAGAACAGACATGTGGTGTTTTTCCAGAAGCTGTATAGTGAAAGGGCCTGTGATGTTTTACTGGAGCCAATGTTTGAGAAGGTGTGTGATGTTTGGAAGGAGTATAAGTATAACTTGACAGTGGATGATGTTCTAGCATTGGTTCACCTTGCTTTCTTTGCTGATTTTTGTTTGTCGTGATTTCATAGAGAGAAATAGATCAAAGAACTAATAGATCAAAGAAGGTGATGGCCTGGTTGCTTCTTGCTACTTCACCAGACATATGCCAATGGAGCCTCAAAGTTTCTTCTGGATTGAGCCACTGCTGATTCATGTTTGATGTGTTGATAGTGAACTGTACTACTAACAACAAATATTGAAATTGCCCCAAAGACCTACTTTTAAAGAGGCCAATGTCCCCCCTTGTCCTATTAGCTATTTTCTTCCTCTACCTTTGGTTTGTGTAGTGTATAGGAAGTTGAAGCATTTAAGGACCCTTATTAAAGTAGGTTTTGAAAAATATAAGACTAAAAAAGGGTATAAAATACCACAGAATAAGGAGATCATAGGCCAGTATTCTTGGTGAACGTAGATAGAAATTCCTCAGCAAAATACTGAAAAGACTGATTCAACAACAGGGTCAAGAGTCCAATTCATCTTGTTCTTAAATGTGAGAACTCAGACTTCTTGCTGAGATCAACAAGACAGCACGTTTTTGCTGACATCATCACATAAGGAACCCTAAATAAGCCAGTAAGGTAAGAACATTAATAGGAATAAGGACAGCAAGAAAAAATAAAACTACCTTTGCAGGTAACATGACCATTGGCTCTCTACATAGAAAACCAGAAAAATAGACAAACAAAACAACAAAACACTCTCCAGGTACTAATAAATAACTACTGCAGGACTTTTGGATATGATGTCAATATGCAAGTCAATTCATGTTTATTGCATACAGCAATGAATATACAGTTTTTGAAACTGGTATTGTAAAAACAATGAATCCAATATGAATATTTTCCTTATGAAAACAGCAATGGTAGAGGCCACATTGCTTTGTCTCTACTTTTCATTGATTTTGCAAGGAAAAAGAAAAACAGAACAAAACAGTATGTATCTTTGTGTAATTCACACTAGTATTAAAATAACTTGAGGCATTATCTATCTTTAAAGATATATAAAAATTTATTGTTTGCATTTTATAAGCCAAAATAGAAAGTTGAGTATACTATGCAGACTTTTTCAATGATTTCCCAGTTTCTAAATCCGCAAATTTTAAGTTTCTAACTGAAACAGTATTACATCATTTCCTTCTCTTTCCTCACTTCAGACCCCCTCAGTTACCCTCCATCTAACCCCTCTCACATCCCTCACTCTCAAGTTAATACTGTCTTTTGATTTGGCTATTATTGAATCTGTTTTGATTGTTTATATGTTTCAAGGCTCAACAAGGAGGCTCAGCTTGTGAACAGATAATTCTTCTTCTGGCCTTCAGTAGTTACCTATGGTTCTTAATCTAGGAACAGACCTTGTGGAATGTTTCCCTTTCTACTGCTTTATCGCAGACTTTCTAGTATTCTGTTCTTGCAATCTTTCTGTCCCATCTTCTTAAGGGATGCAGGGGATGCTATAAAGATGAATCTGTTGAGGCTGGGCTCTTCAAGATCAGCTGATCTCTGCATTTGTATCCAGGTCTGCTTTTCTGTGATAGTCTCCATTTGGTGTAAAGTGAAGCTAATTTGACAAGAGATGGTAACTATATTTAAATAGATCTTTAAGATTTAGAATATAGTAAGAGATTGTATTGCTCTAAAAAGTGGTGGCTTGTTTTTAAATTAAACTGTAACATTTACTCACCATGTGGTTTAGGCAATGGACTTTGATCATTATAAATTCTGTAACCATTTTTTCTGAATATTAGCAATAGTCACCAAATAACAATTTTAATTAGAAAACGGTTAATAGCACATTAATGTATATTTGGTTGTATTTTTAATGTGGGAAACAGTTGTTTAAAGACTGGGCAATAAATACTCTGTTTTCTTGAATACTGTGTTGTATGGCAAACAGATAAATACTACTGGAACTTAACAACATTAGCTTTAATTGACAGGTCCATGTGGCTAACAAGGCATTAGAAATCTGAACTCAATAATATTACAACTTAGACCAGGAATAAATGTGATATTACCAAAGGGGTGGCCTTACAGTCTGTCTTCATGAAGAAGGTCTGTGTACTTTTTGTCTTATCAGACATTGTGCAGAGGATCCCTTGGTCTTTAGTTATCACTATAAATTATATGCTCGCAATCATTCTCCAGGAAAATCCCTCTCTCTCTCTCCCTCTCTCTTTTTCTCTTTCTCTTTCCTCCCCACCCCCATGTGTGTGTGTGTATGTGTGTGTTTGAAAATATTGGAAGATTCATAAGCATAACATATTAGCAGCTAAGAATAAAGCTGAAGTTTATTTTCCGTAGGCTTTCCTGTATCCTATCAGTATTCTATTATGAATAGTTATCTTCTAATATCAAAAATAGTGGTAGATAAGTATAAAAAGCTGAAGGACAGGATTCTGACAACATCTTTGTATAGAATAAAGACATGGCATTGAATTATGTCCCAACCCTACTGCTTGTAGCTTACCTGTCCTTGTAGATGAATACTTTATCATAAAATAATGGACAGCTTTGGGAGGTTTCCTCAGGAGAGGTGATCATGAGCTGCTTTAGGGCTCTCAGTATGGAGCTTCTCTTCTGCAATAGGCTGCATAGGTACTGATTTCATGTAAGATCAAGAATTCTATGCCTAGCCTCTCTTCCTATCTGCAATCTCCCCACTATTGACTCTGGTGTCCTTTCTCTAGGGCAGGTAAAACATGCAATTATACTAATGAGCACGAAAGTAATTAACGGGGTGAGAAATATGCCCAGAGTACATTTTAGATGGAGCTTTATACCAAGCATTCAATTAGTTAAGGAAAACCAGGTAGGAGATAAGGCCTCAGAACAACCTAATAAGATAAAAAAAAAAAAAGTTGGGGCAACCTCCTTACAAGACAGTAGATGCAGGCAAAGTTATAAGAAAGTCATTCTGGAATGTCCTGCTTATATAATAACTTTGACAAATCTAACTCTGGGCCTTCAATTCCAATAAGCCTGAAGGATAAGGAAGAGCCCTGTCCATCATCCTTGCCCCTAATAATCAGTGCTACACTGCAAAATGTAGTACTTCATCTTCATATAAAACAGTGGCACATTCAGAATAAAAGTTCATGGGGCAGGGCCAATGGGTGTGACTTGTGGCCCCATACACCCAGGTAAAAGTCTAGAGTGGCTGAGCACAGCTATAATCCCAGTGCAGAGAAAGGAGCAGTGGATGGAGAGTGGCAAATTCTTGAAATTCTTTGGCCAGCCAGCTGACGTAAGCAGTTAGCTCTGTGTTCAGTGACAGAAGCTGGCTTAGAACCAGGATTGGGAGTCCTAGAGGGACAGAGATACTAATATAACAGCAATGTAAGTGAGTGGCCTTGAAGTTTGAGCCTTCTCCTGGAAACCTATCCCTGAAGCTGGGTTCAAGTTTGGTTTTCAAGTGACCATGATCAAGTTTTTCATTGACATCAGACTATTTCCTGTATAAATATGTTCACCACATGACATTTACGCTCTACCACATGTCATGAAAAGTCTTTGTACCAAGCCACGTACCTTATAGTAAATGGTGTTGTAGGTGCTGACAGGAAAGTAGCCACAATCAGACAGCTGTGCTTTTTGTACTGATCCCCACATCCCAGTACTACCTTCCTAGCCCTCTTTTATTTTCTCTAAAAGGACATATGGTGCTGTTAACTTCCTAGAAGCTCAGAAAAGTGCTTCAGTGACCAAGTACATTTAAACAACAGTATAATGACCCCATGGGAAGGAGTAAGAGAGTACAGCTAGCGGCAGGTCCTCTTTTCTGCTTGGTTAATTGGATTCACTGAACTGGCTCTCACAATGACAAAAAGCAAATGTTGGAATAGAAGCCTTTCATCAGTGGAGAAGAGCGGCAGCATTTCAAACAAACATTTGATCAAACATTTCATCACACAGCCTGTGTTTGCCAACGAAGGCTCTTCTGTCGCTCTGTTCACCTCCTTTCTCCTTTCCAAAATATTTGCTTGTCACTTTCATAGCACAGGTTGAGGACATGAAATCTCTCTCTCTCTCTCTCTCTCTCTCTCTCTCTCTCTCTCTCTCTCTCTCTCTGTCTCATATTTTTTCTTCTGTTTTATTTGGGGTTCTAACTATGCACTGTCCAGATTTGCAGTCATCATGGGTGACTTTTTAGTAGTTCTTTAATGAAGGTTAGTGGTAGGTACACAATGAGAAATGTTCTACATTCTCTGAATAAAGCTTTCATTTTTATTTTGTCCTCTGCTCTATTTGCTAACCTCCTGGCTGAAAAGCCATTATCTAGCTCCATTCTCCCATGTGCAGGGCCCAAATCTGCATCTCTGTCTTTTCAGCAGTTTCATCAACTAAACGATCATAGTTGCTCATATTTATTTAATAAAACTACTTCACACATGAAGTCTCAACACCATCCCCCCAAAAGGAGACATAAGACACAATTGTACTTTCAAGACACATAGAATCTGGAAGAAGCTTTAAAGTGAAGTAACAATGCCATTATATTGTGGAAAATTCTGTTATGGAGATATACTCCCCAACTTAAGGAGGTACAGAAGATTAAGTTCCTCCCATATGTTACTAGGATAATAGTAGAAGGAATGAGGATGGAAGGAACAAGAATAGCTCACATTTCATTAAGTGAGAACAAAGGCCAGTTACTTGCCAAGATAACAGAGAATATGCAAAGATCTCCTAACAACAAAGTACATGCACACCAAAGCAAGCAGTGAACCAAGGAGCACTGAACCATGACTTGTGCAAAACAACAGGTAAAAATATTGGACAGGAACTAGTCATTCCAAGACTAGGTACAAAGTACACATTGAAATACTTTTATGCAGTCTTTTTACTCAAGGACACAAGGGAGTTGAGTATCTCTATTGTAGCTTAATGTTATTCATCTGTATTTGCTTTTATATCTATAATTAAAATTTAAAGTTACATTATTAATTTGTGTCTATTTTAAATAACTTCAGTGTAGGTTTGTTAATCTATCGTCCTTGGTAGTTCAGGAGTTAGGTAAGTTGGGGATGTATTGAGGTAGAAGTTTGAGTTATGGAAAGATTGGAACGGTTTCAAATTCTGTGAAAACAGACTGGCCAGGGAAGGAGTCAAGACTGGTAAACCACTTATAAGGTTGTTATGTACTAAAAGCAAGACTAGGAGAATTGGAGGCAAGGAAGAGTCCCTAAGAATGTGACAGAAAAGGTATTTTAAATGCTCTTCAGGATAAAGAGTGAAGAAAGATGGGCATGAGGGAGAGTCTAGTTGAATCTTGGATTTCCTTATCTCACTGAATTTTATAAAAACAGAGGCTGGTACACACAGAACACACACACACACACACACACACACACACACACACACACAC